>WNWK01019376.1:0-37955 GCA_009830355.1 Cherax destructor
CTACCTTCAAATCTTCTCTAACTTTCCTTATTTTGATGTTCCTGCCATTACTGGGAACCACTCGCCACTTGTAGCAGGTGCTGACTGCACCACTCCTGGTAGCCCTTTCCCTTCCCTTTACCCTCCTCGCAGGTAGTGGCAGACTGCCCCTCACTCCTAGTACCCCTTTTCCTCCCCCTTCCCCTCCTCGCAGGTAGTGGCAGACTGACCTCACTACTGGTATCCCTTTCCTCCACCACTCCAGCCACTTCATTCCCACTTCCAACGCCATGGGAGGTGAACCTTCAGCCCCTAAATTCCTCCTGAAAAAGCAGCCCAGGGTCCTCACAGTACCTGTAACCCGGGGTCCTCACAGTACCTGTAGCCCAGGGTCCACAGTACCTGTAGCCCAGGGCCTCACAGCACTTACCCCGGGGTCCTCACAGTACCTGTAGCCCAGGGGCCTTACAGTACCTGTAGCCCGGGGGCCTCACAGCACCCAGCCCAGGTCCCCAGTACCTGTAGCCCAGGGGCCCACAGTACCTGTAGCCCAGGGCTACAGGTACATGGGAATGAATGCCCCAAGTTAAAAACCCCTTTTTGAAGAAGAGGAAGGAGTAGGGGAGTTCAGAATGAGAAGGGGTTATCTGTGTTGTTTTCATGAAGCGGATACATCAGTAAAAGTTGTATTCATAGCGGATACATCAGTAAAGGTTGTATTCATGAAGCGGTTTACATCAGTAAAGGTTGTATTCATGAAGGGATACATCAGTAAAGGTTGTATTGTTAAATTAGACACATATGCAACACTTGGGTATCTTTATTGAGAAAACGTTTCTGCCACACAGTGGCTTCATCAGTCCAATACAAAAGAAAGTAGTAATAAAAGGAGGAGTTTGAGGTAATCAGTCCCTCGGCCTGGAGTCGATGTGTTCAGTCCATCAATCTTGAAGTAAATACAACATAAGGCAAATAGAAGTTGCTTATATACTGTAAACAGGTGAAAATGAAGCAGGAGGAGGCAGGTCATAGTGGTATCAACCACTAGTCGAAGTAAGTCCTTGTCCAAAGGTTTGGACAAATGTTGAAGAATCCCTTTGTATCAAGATCCCAAGAAGTTGCTGTGTCAGACAGGATGTAGATGAATGGTTCAGAGAACCGACAAGTTGTTAAATTAGACACATATGCAACACTTGGGTATCTTTATTGAGAAACGTTTCGCCACACAGTGGCTTCATCAGTCCAATACAAAAGAAAGTAGTAATAAAAGGAGGAGTTTGAGGTAATCAGTCCCTCGGCCTGGAGTCGATGTGTTCAGTCCATCAATCTTGAAGTAAATACAACATAAGGCAAATAGAAGTTGCTTATATACTGTAGACAGGTGAGATGAAGCAGGAGGAGGCAGGTCATAGTGGTATCAACCACTAGTCGAAGTAAGTCCTTGTCCAAAGGTTTGGACAAATGTTGAAGAATCCCTTTGTATCAAGATCCCAAGAAGTTGCTGTGTCAGAAGGATGTAGATGAATGGTTCAGAGAACCATAGTGTTGCATATGTGTCTAATTTAACAACTTGTCGGTTCTCTGAACCATTCATCTACAAAGGCTGTATTCATGAAGCGGATACATCAGTAAGGGTGTATTAATGTTGGTAGAATTACCCACAATATGTTAGGTAAAAGGACACTAGTGAAACTAACGAGACGTTTTATTGTGGCAACGTTTCGCTCTCCAGGAGCTTTGTCAACAGTTTGATAACGCTCCTGGAGAGCGAAACGTTGCTACAATAAAATGTCGCATTAGTTGTACTTGTGTCATTTTACCTACCTGAGTCTACCTGGAGGTATTCTGAGGGATCAACGCCCCCGCGGCCCGGTCCATGACCAGGTATCCCGGTGGATCAGGGGCTGATCAACTAGGCTGTTACTGCTGGCCGCATGTAGGCCAACGTAGAACCCCCAGCCCGGCTGATCCGGCACTGACAAATCAGTAAGATTCACTTACTGCAGAAGAGTAGCCGAGGTTCCAGCGTCCTCCTGCTGATTGTGGCTCTGACCAGCCAGGCTGTTGGTGCTGGAGCGCTATTCTCGCAGGGAGAAAGAGTTGAAAAGTGTGTGGCCAAATACAGTGGTCCAGAAGGGCGGAGGGGGGCGCGGAATGATGGCGAGAGTCCGCGAGGAGGCGTGAGGGATAGCGAAGGAGGCCGCGAGGCTTAGAAGAGAAAGTTAGAGGAAGTGGGGAGGTAAATTAGTGGGGAGATAAATTAGTGGGAGGAAGCTGGGGAAGCGGGGCCCCAGTGGGGTTCATTATTGAAGACGAGGGGTGTCCAACGCCCGTCTGGGGCCCGTGACCAGGAAGGGAGGTCACTGCAGACCAGGTCAAGTCAAGTCAGCACAGTAAGGTCACCAATTAAAATCTAACTTTTTTAAATTTTATCCTTCAAACAGGTGTAGTGTCTGATATGTGGAAGATGGCTAATGTAATTCCTATTTTTAAAGCAGGGGACAAGTCACTACCGTCAAACTACCGCCCAATAAGCCGGGACCTCAATTGTAGGCAAATTACTAGAGTCAATTATAGCTGATATTATTAGAAGCCATCTAGATAACCATAATTTGATTAATGATACCCAGCATGGATTAAAAGAGGGGCCGTTCCTGCCTATCTAATTTATTAACCTTCTTCAGTAAAGCTTTTGAGGCTTTTGGGATCACGATAAAGAATTCGATATTGTATTTTTAAAGACTTTAGTAAGGCTTTTGATAGGGGTCCGTACCGAGACTGTTAAAGAAAGTGGCAGCTCATGGCATTGGGGGAAAAGTGCTGTCATGGATCGAGTCATGGCTCACCAATAGGAAGCAGAGTGTGCATAAATGGGTTAAACTGAATGGGGACTTTGTAACAAGTGGTGTTCCACAGGATCAGTCTTAGGCCCATTGTTATTTATAATAAAATCAATGACCTGATGAGGGAATTACAGTGAAAATGGAGCAAATTCGCCGACGACACGAAGATAGGAGGATAATTGATTCAAACATAGATGTCATAGAACTTCAGGAAGATTTAGACAAACTTAATGTGGTCAGAAAAGTGGCAGATGCAGTTCAATGTAGATAAATGCAAGGTTCTGAAGCTGGGGGAGTGTCCATAATCCAAGCACTTATAAAAAACGAAACTTAGCCAAAAGATTTGAGAAGGACTTGGGGTGATGGTAAGCAACCTTTAAACCAAGACAGCAATGCCTAAGGAAAGAATAAAAATAGATTATGAATATCAAGAAGTGTTAGCAACAGAAGTCCAGAGGTTATATTACAGCTTTATACATCATTAGGCCTCACCTAGATTACGCAGCCAGTTCGGGTCTCCATATTACAGAATGGACATAAATTCGTTAGAAAACATTCAGCGTAGAATGACTAAATTAATACATAGCATTAGAAATCTTCCTTACGAAGAAAGATTGAAAAACCCTAAAATTACATTCACTTGTAAGACGTAGAATGAGGGGAGACATGATCGAGGTATACAAGTGGAAAATGGGTATTAACAAAGGGGATATAAATAAGGTCTTGAGGGATCTCTCTCCAAGAGAGAACCCGCATAATGGATTCAAGTTAGATAAGTTTAGATTTAGAAAGGATATAGGAAAGTATTGGTTTGGAAATAGGGTAGTTGATGAGTGGAACAGTCTGCCTAGTAGGTTATTGAAGCTAGGACCTTGCAGTTTCAAATTTAGGTTGGATAAATTCAAGGAGTGAGAGGGGTTGGATTTGGGGGGACTCGTGCATGAGTGGGTAGAATTGTCAAGCTTTTTTCTTGGGTAGCATTGAAGATTGGGTTGAGCAAATATTCTGTTAGTGGACGGATTGTGAAGGACCTGCCTAGTATGGGCCAACAGGCCTGCTGCAGTGTTCCTCCTTTCTTATGTTCTTATGTTCTTCATTTTCCTGCCCTTGCTCCCTCCTCACCCCGCCCTCACTCCCACCCCCTCACTCTCTCCCGCCCTCACTCTCTCCCGCCCTCACTCTCTCCCTCCCACACTCTCTCCCTCCAACTCACTCTTCAAATCAAAAGGAACTTTAAGCAACTAGCAACAACAAAATCCTGCATAAACAATTTATTATAATTCTTCATTGAACATGTTAGTAAGATTCGTCAGGACACAAGGGGCTTCTCGACGAGGTCGTCATCATGATGACCCGCAGCTGGAACTTGGTCATCTGACCGAGCCCTCGCTGGCTTACCCTCCGCCCCTTAAAAATTAAGGTTGTAATTATGACAAAAATGTCTTCCCAGAAATGATAATCAGTTTCCAGAAAGCAATTCTTGCAGGGTCCGTGGTTCGGATCCCCGGTACGGGTGAAAATACTGGGGCGTTTGTTAAGACACCCACGTCTAATTATTTGTAAGTTTGTATCCTGGGGACAAATTAAACCAAATTTGTCCGAAATGCTCTACATAACAAGAGGCTTTTTATATAGTAAAGTGTCACTGATGTCAGCTATGGTCTGTATACCTTATATCATGTACTTGTAGAAATAAATATTATTATTATTATTACAGATAAAGTCGCGAGGTATGGAAAACAAACTTCGGGTCTACATCAAATATTTTTCATCATAAGAAATAACGATTAGTTTATAATGAAGTGTATGAGACGAGGCTGCTCAGGGATCATTCCCGCTCTTTTAAAAGGTCAATTCTTTTAAAACACAACTCAAACCCAAATCCTTTTCAGTTTACATAAATGATGTGCTCTACGGCACTGGAATATAAAATCGCAGAGTTTGAGGATGGCTAGAAATTGGTAAAAAGTGTCATTCGTGGGCGGCTGTGGGAAGAATGGTTGAGAGGCGGTGGATCGGGCTGACAGGCGGCGGCGCGGCGGCGGCAGCATCAATAGTGGTAGTAGTCTAAACTTTATTGTCCTAAGTTTATTAAATATCTATGCTACATTATAGCTCATGGTTTTCGTTTCGCTAGCTTTTCAAAGCGGCAGTGCAGCCGGAAGCAGGAAGGGGTTGGGGGACCTCTTCTACACCGTCCAGATGTTTAATTTGGATTTGGCTGTCTTGAAGAAAATCCTATAATGTTCCTCATGCCAAACATCACAACTGTACTTCACTACCAGACTCTCTGACTCAGTGTCAATCATAATACAAACCTTTCTTATTATTTCCTCGTCATTTTCTCATTATTCTCATATTCCTTTACGATGTAGTTCGTAGGTCTTCTGCGTAGGTTCTTGCGCTATCCTCGGCAGGATGGTTGTGCCAATAAACCAGCTTCTTCGGCGGAAAAATAAAAAAATAAACATATCTAAAGTGCCTTCACGTGTTGTTTCAAGGAGCAGGTGCCACCCTGGTGGCTGCCTGCCTCACCAACCAGTGCCGCAGTCCCTCACCACCTGAATGGTCTCACCTGTGTCAAGTGGCCCTCGTCTCTTGATCTCTTCATCCGCTCCCCACTTCACCTGTCTCCTCACCCTTCCACGAAATCTCTTATTTTCTCTTTTTCGTCTTCACACTTTCGTCCACTGTTACCTGCCTTCACAGAATTTATCTGCAGGTATGTTCCTCCTTTACCCTTGTTTTATATAATATATAATCTATTCTCTTTCATTACTAGCTATGTAAGTGAGGAGAGAGAGAGAGAGAGAGAGAGAGAGAGAGAGAGAGAGAGGAGAGAGAGAGAGAGAGAGAGAGAGAGAGAGAGAGAGAGAGAGAGAGAGAGAGAATGGGAAGTAGTCTTTCTCCTGAGAGGTTTACAGTACCCTTAACTCTTCACTGGCTGCTGAGCTTCAGTCATATCGCTCGGAAAGTAAGTCTGAGTCTACTGGGTATGAGAGAGACTGTTTAGTGTATTCAGAGCAGGCAAGATACCAGCGGTGGCGACGACGGACCAGAATACTAATTTACGTTACGGGAACATGCAGCTTTCTTTAGGGAAAGATACAGGGGCATACGGAAGGCCTTGTTAGGTTGGAGGAGATAGAGCCAATATCGATACTAGACTCGCAGGAGTACTTAACCTTTACGATTACAGACCCCCAGTGGCCTGCCCAACGTGACCCCATACCCTTCACCAAACTGTTGAAATCATCATAACCATCAGTCCTATCAGGTACCAGTATGGACAGCTGGGAACCCAACAATTTTGCTAAGTAAAGATGCAAATGCAACTTATGTGACATTTTATTGTGGCAACGTTTCGCTCTCCAGGAGCTTTGTCAAGGCGTTACAAGCGATACATGGACACACAGGGTATATAAAAGGCTTAGAGTGAGGTGTAGTACAAGTAGAGGTGGTAGTAGTAGTTATACAGGTGGTGGAAAAGTCAGCTGGTACATGTATTATTGTTTGTAACGGCTTGACAAAGCTCGTGGAGGGCGAAACGTTGTCAATGACAAAATATCACATTATTTCCATTTGTGTCCTTTTTACTTAACATATTGTCGGTAATTCACCTCAATATTAATATAATTTTTTAAATTGTTCAGAGATCGAGTCCCATTCCATTATTTGGTACCCATACCCAAGGTATGGGCAACTATACCCCGTGTCAGCACCTCTGTGTTACGACCCTTTGTGCTAGAGTGAGGAGTAGCAAGGACGAGGCAGGTGTGGAGAGAGAAAGAAACAAATGATTTACAAGAGAACAGAATGGATGTTTGCAGACGACTATAGTGAAAACTTATTTCAGAATCGAATTTCGAGAGGTTATACCACAACCGTGTCAATAGCAACGGCATTTCGTGTTAAGGGGTGGACGAAGGGAGGAGCGCAGAATATTAATGGTTGAGGCACATGTAGAATCATAAATAATAATGGAAATGGAGGGAGAAACATGGAGAAGAACTTAGCGGAGAGTGACATGGCAGTTGGTTAAGTCCACCCCTTGTTTACTATGATGATGAAGCTGATCAGACGAAGGAACAACACTGCAAGTAATGTTGAAGCTTTTATATGCAGATGACCTGGCACTTGTGGCAACCAACACAGAAGTGCAGAGAAATTAAATAAAAAGATTAAATTGTGGGGGTTAGAAGGTATTAAAATGTCCTTGAAGATGACAGAAATGCTGTTGGTGGTAACAGTATAAACAATGACATAACGGGAGCTGACGAAGCTTATTCAGATGGTTTTGTGTTCTTGGAAGAGGTCAGGAAGGTACACAGTACAGCGACTCCTCATCTGCTCAAACATACATGGAATAGTTACCTTTAAAAAAGTTATCACTGCAAGATATATAAAACCACAAATTCTGTTGATTTAAACCTGACAATGATTTAGAATTTTCCTGAGTAATCCTGAGAAGCTCACTCCACCAGTTTGAGTGAACATTGTGAGAGGTGATTGTTAGAGGCAACTGCTACAATAAATTTCCCAGACTTACATTCCTGATCCTGAAGAGATGTAAATTATTAAAGTCTTCAGAGACAATGTCAGTCAGGCGTCAGTGGTTTGAGAGAGACAACAGCAGCTGATGCTGTCAGTCAGCAGGAGAGAACTTATCTTGCTGACACATCTCTAGAGCTGATCAGCTGCAGATTGAAACCTTAGTGGCTGTGGTTCGTACGTTGGGCTACTACGTACGAACAGCCTGGTTGACCGGACCCTGATACACCGGGAGGCCTGGGACTGGGCCGCGGGGGAAGTTAACCCCTGAACACCTCCAGGTAGCTCAAGACAGTGCTCCTGTACGGTGCTTCACCAGCAAGCGACTGACAGACGAAGAATTAAGTCCTGGAACAGAAAAATCTAAATTGGAAAGAGAGAATAATAACGTTGATTCAGTAGAGGCATCAATTACCTGGCGTGACGTCATCTCAAATCTACTGACACAGACTAATCACCAGAGTCTGTGCCAATGAAACTTTAACGACTGCAGGTAATTGATCACTCCTGAGTTGGAGGGTCAGCTTGCTCCCTGAGAAACACATCCTCTGGAGGACCTGAGTTGTGATAGCCTTTACTGATAGACCTTCAGTGTGTGTACCTTGGATGCTGATAAAGAGCTATTGATCCACTGTGTAGCAGCTTGTCACGCACACACACACACACACGCACACACAGTTAGGAAGTGGAATAGTCTAGAGAACGATATAGTGGAGGCGGGAACCATACATAGTTTTAAGACAAGGTATGATAAAGCTCATGGAGCAGGGAGAGCAGAGACCCAGTAGCGGACAGCGAAGAGGCGGGGCCAGGAGCTGAGTCTCGACCCCTGCAACCACAATTAGGGTGAGTACAATTAGGTGAGTACACAAACACACACACACACACACACACACACACGCCCCGATGAAGTGGTGGCTAGCGCACTGCTTCACGCACGGAGGGCCCGGGTTCAATTTCCGGCGGGGCCGAAACATTTCGAAGTGTTTCCTTACACACACACACACACACATACACACACATATATACAACAGGCCTAGTGTCTAATCGACATGTGCCTAGGACAAATGGTAGCTAACTAACTACCACACACAAATATGAAATACAAGAGAGAAAAGAGACACAAAGAGAGAGGTAGGCATCTGTCTTCTCTAACCCCCCAATCCTATGTTAGGTAAAAGAACACATGTGACTAAGACCAAACTTACAGACCTCTGACAGCAGTGTAAACTTACAGACCTAAGACAAAGCAGTGTAAACTTACAGACCTAAGACAAAGCAGTGTAAACTTACAGACCTCTGACAAAAGCAGTGTAAACTTACAGACCTCTGACAGAGAAGTGTAAACTTACAGACCTAAGACAAAGCAGGTGTAACTTACAGACCTCTGACATAGCAGTGTAAACTTACAGACCTCTGACAGAGCAGTGTAAACTTCAAACGTGAGAAACAGCTTAATAAAGTTGTAGAAGTATACAGAATACACATCATAATGGCTGGTATATTTCGTGGACATTAATCCTAACTGCTTGCTTAATGACTCAAACTGCTGCGGTAATTGCTTGTTAGTGGATATTTGTTGCAGTAATATTGTCGTTAAATCAAATTGCATCAAGTAATTGTGACTGTGAACACGGACAGTGACAGCAGCCAGGCAAGTGTCCACAGACTTCACTGTAAACAACAATGGAGATAATTACCGGCGGTGGTGGTGTCTAGGTTATAGTGCAAGAACTGTGTTGATGATAGCCTGATACAGTGTTCCATGGCAGTCTGTATCGGAGTAGCAGTGTTTCATGACAGTCTTAACTGAGCAACAGTGTTCCATGACAGTCTTAACTGGAGTAGCAGTGTTCCATGACAGTCTGTATCGGAGTAGCAGTGTTTCATGACAGTCTTAACTGGAGCAACAATGTTCCATGACAGTCTGTATCGGAGTAGCAGTGTTTCATGACAGTCTTAACTGGAGCAACAGTGTTTGCCATGACACCTTAACTGAGCAACAGTGTTCATGACAGTCTTAACTGGAGTAGCAGTGTTCCATGACAGTCTGTAATGGAGAGCAGTGTTTCATGACAGTCTTAACTGGCAACAGTGTTCCATGACAGCCCAACTGGAGTAGCAGTGTTCCATAGTAGTCTTTACTGGAGTAGCAGTGTTCCATGACAGTTCACCGGAGTAGTAGTGTTCCATGACAGTCTTAACTGGAGTAGCAGTGTTCCATGACAGTCTTAACTGAGTAGCAGTGTTCAATGTCAGTCTTAACTGGAGTAGCAGTGTTCCACAGTAGTCTTTACTGAGTAGCAATGTTCCTTTTCATGACAGTCTTAACTTGAGTAGCAGTGTCTCCATGACAGTCTTAACTGGAGTAGCAGTGTTCCATAGTAGTCTTTACTGGAGTAGCAGTGTTCCATGACAGTCTGTACAGAGTAGCAGTGTTCCATGACAGTCTTTACTGGAGTGGCAGTGTTCCATGACAGTCTGTACCGGAAAGTGGCAGTGTTCCATGACAATCTTAACTGGAGTAGCAGTGTTCCATACGTCTTTACTGGAGTAGCAGTGTTCAATGGCAGTCTTAACTGGAGTAGCAGTGTTCCATAGTAGTCTTTACTGGAGTAGCAGTGTTCCATGACAGTCTGTACAGGAGTAGCAGTGTCTCCATGACAGTCTTTACTGGAGTGGCAGTGTTCCATGACAGTCTGTACCGGAGTGGCAGTGTTCCATGAGACAATCTTAACTGGAGTAGCAGTGTTCCAGACAGTCTTTACTGGAGTAGCAGTGTTCTATGACAGTCTTCTTACTGAGTAGCAGTGTTCCATGACAGTCTTTACTGGAGTAGCAGTGTTCCATGACAGTCTTTACTGGAGTAGCAGTGTTCCATGACAGTCTTTACTGGAGTAGCAGTGTTCCATGACAGTCTTTACTGGAGTAGCAGTGTTCCATGACAGTCTTTACTGGAGTAGCAGTGTTCCATGACAGTCTTTACTGGAGTAGCAGTGTTCCATGACAGTCTTTACTGGAGTAGCAGTGTTCCATGACAGTCTTTACTGGTGTAGCAGTGTTCCATGACAGTCTTTACTGGAGTAGCAGTGTTCATGACAGTCTTTACTGGAGTAGCAGTGTTCCATGACAGTCTTTACTGAGTAGCAGTGTTCCATGACAGTCTTAACTGGAGTAGCAGTGTTCCATGACATTCCTACTGGAGTAGCAGTGTTCCATGACAGTTTTTACTGAGTAGCAGTGTTCCATGACAGTCTTTACTGGAGTAGCAGTGTTCCATGACAGTCTTTACTGGAGTAGCAGTGTTCCATGACAGTCTGTATCGGAGTAGCAGTGTTTCATGACAGTCTTAACTGGAGCAACAGTGTTCCATGACAGTCTTAACTGGAGTAGCAGTGTTCCATAGTAGTCTTTACTGGAGTAGCAGTGTTCCATGACAGTCTGTACCGGAGTAGCAGTGTTCCATGACAGTCTTAACTGGAGTAGCAGTGTTCCATGACAGTCTTAACTGGAGTAGCAGTGTTCAATGTCAGTCTTAACTGGAGTAGCAGTGTTCCACAGTAGTCTTTACTGGAGTAGCAATGTTCCATGACAGTCTTAACTTGAGTAGCAGTGTTCCATGACAGTCTTAACTGGAGTAGCAGTGTTCCATAGTAGTCTTTACTGGAGTAGCAGTGTTCCATGACAGTCTTGTACAGGAGTAGCAGTGTTCCATGACAGTTCTTACTGGAGTGGCAGTGTTCCATGACAGTCTGTACCGGAGTGGCAGTGTTCCATGACAATCTTAACTGGAGTAGCAGTGTTCCATGATAGTCTTTACTGGAGTAGCAGTGTTCAATGGCAGTCTTAACTGGAGTAGCAGTGTTCCATAGTAGTCTTTACTGGAGTAGCAGTGTTCCATGACAGTCTGTACAGGAGTAGCAGTGTTCCATGACAGTCTTTACTGGAGTGGCAGTGTTCCATGACAGTCTGTACCGGAGTGGCAGTGTTCCATGACAATCTTAACTGGAGTAGCAGTGTTCCATGACAGTCTTGACTGGAGTAGCAGTGTTCCTTGAGTCTTTACTGGAGTAGCAGTGTTCCATGACAGTCTTTACTGGAGTAGCAGTGTTCCATGACAGTTTTTACTGGAGTAGCAGTGTTCCATGACAGTCTTTACTGGAGTAGCAGTGTTCCATGACAGTCTTTACTGGAGTAGCAGTGTTCCATGACAGTCTGTATCGGAGTAGCAGTGTTTCATGACAGTCTTAACTGGAGCAACAGTGTTCCATGACAGTCTTAACTGGAGTAGCAGTGTTCCATAGTAGTCTTTACTGGAGTAGCAGTGTTCCATGACAGTCTGTACCGGAGTAGCAGTGTTCCATGACAGTCTTAACTGGAGTAGCAGTACCCATGACAGTCTTAACTGGAGTAGCAGTGTTCAATGTCAGTCTTAACTGAGTAGCAGTGTTCTACAGTAGTCTTTACTGAGTAGCAATGTCTAGCCACAGTCTTAACTTGAGTAGCAGTGTTCCATGACAGTCTTAACTGGAGTAGCAGTGTTCCATAGTAGTCTTTACTGGAGTAGCAGTGTCTCCATGACAGTCTGTACAGGAGTAGCAGTGTTCCATGACAGTCTTTACTAAGTGGCAGTGTTCCATGACAGTTCAGCCGGAGTGGCAGTGTTCCATGACAATCTTAACTGGAGTAGCAGTGTTCCATGACAGTCTTACTGAGTAGCAGTGTTCAATGGCAGTCTTAACTGGAGTAGCAGTGTTCCATAGTAGTCTTTACTGAGTAGCAGTTCCATGACAGTCTGTACAGGAGCAGCAGTGTTCCATGACAGTCTTTACTGGAGTGGCAGTTCCATGACAGTCTGTACTGGAGTGGCAGTGTTCCATGACAATCTTAACTGGAGTAGCAGTGTTCCATGACAGTCTTTACTGGAGTAGCAGTGTTCTATGACAGTCTTTACTGGAGTAGCAGTGTTCCATGACAGTCTTTACTGGAGTAGCAGTGTTCCATGACAGTCTTTACTGGAGTAGCAGTGTTCCATGACAGTCTTTACTGGAGTAGCAGTGTTCCATGACAGTCTTTACTGGAGTAGCAGTGTTCCATGACATTCTTTTACTGGAGTAGCAGTGGTGTTCCATGACAGTCTTTACTGAGTAGCAGTGTTCCATGACAGTCTTAACTGGAGTAGCAGTGTTCCATGACAGTCTTTACTGGAGTAGCAGTGTTCCATGACAGTCTTGACTGGAGTAGCAGTGTTCCTTGAGTCTTTACTGGAGTAGCAGTGTTCCATGACAGTCTTTACTGGAGTAGCAGTGTTCCATGACAGTTTTTACTGGAGTAGCAGTGTTCCATGACAGCCCTACTGAGTAGCAGTGTTCCATGACAGTCTTTACTGGAGTAGCAGTGTTCTATGACAGTCTTTACTGGAGGCAGCACCATGACAGTCTTTACTGGAGTAGCAGTGTTCCATGACAGTCTTTACTGGAGTAGCAGTGTTCCATGACAGTCTTTACTGGAATAGCAGTGTCTTCATACAGGTCCTTACTGGAGGGACAAAAAGTCCTAAGATAGTTTTATTGAAAGGTAAAAGGTTTATGGATAGCTTTACTGAGTATAGTGTTCTTATTAGCCTTACTGAGTAAAAAGTTCATTGATGTCTTAATTGGAGTAGGTAGCTCTAGTTTTGATAAGACACTTACTTGATAAAAAATCGTTACTAACTTATTTTGGAGTGAAGAAAACTTCACACTTTACTTGAGCAAGAAAGTCCATGACCAGTCTCTTCTTACTTGAGTGCAGTGTTCCATGACAGTCTTTACTGAGGCAGTGTTCCATGACAGTCTTTACTGGAGTAGCAGTGTTCCATGACAGTCTTTACTGGAGTAGCAGTGTTCCATGACAGTCTTTACTGGAGTAGCAAAATTCCATGACAGTCTTTACTGAGTAGCAGTGTCTATGACAGTCTCTACTGGAGTAGCAGTGTTCCATGACAGTCTTTACTGGAGTAGCAGTGTTCCATGACAGTCTTTACTGGAGTAGCAGTGTTCCATGACAGTGTTTACTGAGTAACAGTGTTCCATGACAGTCTTTACTGGAGTAGCAGTGTTCCATGACAGTCTTTACTGGAGTAGCAGTGTTCCATGACACTCTTTTACTGGAGTAGCAGTGTTCATGACAGTCTTACTGAGTAGCAGTGTTCCATGACAGTCTTTACTGGAGTAGCAGTGTTCCATGACAGTCTTTACTGAGTAGCAGTGTTCCATGACATGTCTTACTGGAGTAGCAGTGTTCCATGACAGTCTTTACTGAGTAGCAGTGTTCCAAGGACAGTCTTTACTGGAGTAGCAGTGTTCCATGACAGTCTTAACTGAGTAGCAGTTTTCCATGACAGTCTTTACTGTAGTAGCAGTGTTCCATGACAGTCTTTACTGGAGTAGCAGTGTTCTATGACAGTCTCTACTGGAGGGTATTCCAGTATACCGGAGGATCAGTACGAGTTCCCCGGTACTTTCACCATTTCCCTAAGTACACATAGCAGTTCCGCTGAGGTGCCACATCTGGCACATAGTGGCTACCGGTATGTGTGAATGGACGGCATGACAGCAACACCAACTTGGCGTCCCGCTCAGTAATACACGAGAGCTGCAGCAATACTGCTCTCTACCTGTGTTGTGTTGATTTTGCAGTCATTTATACAAAACTGTGCAGAATGGGGCGCTGAACAACACCTATGAGGGGGTGACTCTGGAGGACGTCATGTTAGCATGTCACCTACGTCATGTTAGCATGTCACCTACGTCTTGTCAGCATGTCACTTACGTCTTGTCAGCATGTCACCTACATTTTATCTGCACGTCAACTGCGCCTTACCTGAGTCTTGCCTGCGTCTTATCAGCGTGTCAGCCGCGTCATAACTATGCCTCATCTGCATCTTACCCTGTGCGTCACCTGCGTCTTAGCGGTTATGGCATCATTAGCGCCCTGGCTGAGAGCTTCTGCGGCGCCGTTAACGACGCGGGCGTCACACCTGTCAGGTGATTCCGTCACAGGCGAGTTATCGCCACTGATAAAAACATCCACCGTCTCTCACTCTGTCTTCATTTGTGTCATTTTCACCTTTTTTTCTTGGTACCATCGCGAGAGTAAAACATCGCGAATGGGAATTAGCTCACTGATGGATGTTTTCCTCTAACACCCGTGTGCCAGTTTCCTCACTTTTCCCTCTACGTTTCTCAGACCAGCAGACGAGCAGCAGATCACAGTAAACCAGCAGATGAGCACGACAGACCAGCAGAGACGAGCAGCAGACGATCACAACAGATCAGCAGATAATAAAAAAAGCCGAGCACAAAAGAGCAACAGACAAGGACAGCAGACTACGACGACCACGGCAGACCAGCAGACGATCACAAGAGACCAGCAGACGACTTTAACACACCAGCAAATAATCACAGCAGACCAGCAGACGATCACAGCAGATCAGCAGACGATCACAGCAGACCAGCAGACGATCACAGCAGACCAGCAGACAATCACAACAGACCAGCAGACGATCACAACAGACCAGCAGACGATCACAGCAGACCAACAGACGATCACAACAGACCAGCAGACGATCACAACAGACCAGCAGATGATCACAGCAGACCAGCAGACGATCACAGCAGACCAGCAGACAATCACAACAGACCAGCATACAATCACAACAGACCAGCAGACGATCACAACAGACCAGCAGACGATCACAACAGACCAGCAGACGACTATGGCAGACAACCAGCAGGAGGGTGAAAAAATATCCCGTACAATACCTGGGTATCATATTAAGACCATAAGAACGGAGGAGCACTGCGATAGGCCTACTGGCCCATACTTGACGAAAAATTAGACACAGGTGCAACATCTGGGTGTCTTTATTGTAGACATTTCGCCATCCAGTGGCTTTATCAATACAAATTCAAGGACATAATTGGAACATACTTGCCTACTGGAGGCCAATGGTATAAAACACCGTCATGGTGGAAAAATAGATAAATATAATGCGATTGTTTATTAACAACGTTTCGCCCTCATATAGATGTCTCTATGCATACGCGCATACTCTCTCCCCATCTGATGTGTTTGTGACTTGCTGACGCTCGTTGTGTGGGCGTTACACTCTCAATAAAGGATCGCATTATACTGCACATGAAGATAAACTCTTAAATAAAGAGTAATCAGGTGTTGCACATGTGTTTTTATTCACCAGCAAGTAACTGAAGAGCGCCAGTGATGACACATGGGCGGCACTGGCGCCCCTGCCAAACCTGCTTTCTTAATTAGATTCCGTTAATTAATGTTGGGAGGTGGAGGTCATGGTTCCAGACTTACTCAGAGAAACTAAACCTTGGGAGAGCGAGAGGCTGATACCAAGATTTCACTGTGTGACTGACACAGTTCTTGGGGATGGGCTGAATGTGAGAAGGTCCTGCCCAGCATGGGCCAGTAAGCATGGGCGGCGCCAGATGTCTATACCTGGGGGGACCTGCCGGAGGCACCTGGACCTGGGAGGTTACCTGGACCTGGGAGGCTACCTGGACCTGGAGGCTCACCGGGGAGGCTACCTGGTACCTGGGAGGCAAATGGTACCCGGGAGGCTACCTGTACCTGTGAGGCTTGGGCTTTATATTTTTGCATGGGGAAGCTTGAAGACTTATTGAAACATTTTAAATTATCATTACTATATTATTTGGGGGAAGATTTTTTTTTTTGAGGGGTTGAGGTTCCAAAGGACCAAAAAAAAGGGCCCCTTGGGAGTCCCCAATGAAACGGCCCCACATAATCCAATCCTGGTTGAACATGCTTTGAATCTTCAGTTTAGCCAAAGTCTTCCACTACAAAAACACAACACACAAAAACTTTTCCCCCTCGCCCACACACTGACTGGATACCATCACGCTACACTGAAATTATATACGAAAGCTAAAGATTTGACTGACTTCACATTGCTAGACTAGAAAGTGGTCTTGACTCCGTACCCTACAAAACACTGCCACGAACTTGAACAAGCCAATATAAGGGTAAAATAATGGGGAAAACATGAGAAAGTGGACGAATGCTATGAGAGGAGTTAGACGAAGGTCCATGTGTGGAGGTTTTAGCGGGAGCAGCAATATCACCAAGGATATGCATGACAACGGGTAGTTGGTATTCGTCAATTACTACAAAATGTAGTAATTGAAATGGTAGCACCTGTTCTGTAGTGTCTGTGTATTAATTTGTATGTGGGTGCTGAGGTCGAGTCTCGGCCCCCTCTGTGTGTGTGAGAGAGAGAGAGAGAGAGGCAAGGAATACCTGATTGAGGTAGGTCGCTGCTGCTGCTGCTGCTACTGACAGTGCTACTGTGAGGAATAAAAAAATCCACCTTAAGTGTAGCATCCACTAACATGGTTATTGGTTTGTCTCCATCACCCCTGTCACCACCACTACCATGAGTGATCCATCACCCCTGTCACCACCACTACCATGACTGATCCACCACCCCTGTCACCACCACCACCATGACTGATCCACCACCCCTGTCACCACCACTACCATGAGGATCCATCACCCCTGTCACCACCACTACCATGACTGATCCACCACCCTGTCACCACCACCACCATGACTGATCCATCACCCCTGTCCCATCACCACCATGACTGATCCATCACCCTGTCACCACCACTACCATGACTGATCCACCACCCCCGTCACCCCCACTACCATGAGTGATCCACCACCCTGTCACCACCACTACCATGACTGATCCACCACCCCTGTCACCACCACCACCATGACTGGGTCCACCACCCCCGTCACCACCACCCACCATAACTGATCCACCACCCCTGTCACCACCACCACCATGACTGATCCATCATCCCTGCTCACCACCACTACCATGAATGGGTCCATCAAACCTGTCACCACCACCACCATGACTGATCCATCACCCTGTCACCACCACCACCATGACTGATCCATCACCCTGTCACCACTACCACCATGACTGATCCCCACCCCTGTCACCACCACCCACCATGACTGATCCACCACCCCCTGTCACCACCACCACCATGACTGATCCACCACCCCTGTCACCACCACCACCATGACTGATCCACCACCCCTGTCACCACCACCACCATGACTGATCCACCACCCCTGTCACCACCACCACCATGACTGATCCACCACCCCTGTCACCACCACCACCATGACTGATCCACCACCCCTGTCACCACCACCACCATGACTGATCCACCACCACAACAACTGATCTACCATCACAACAACTGATAAACCACTATAACTGATCCACCACCACAACAACTGATCCATCACCACAACAACTGATCCACCACCACAACAACTGATCCACTACCACAATAACTGATCTATCATTACAACTGATCTACCACCACAACAACTGATCCACCACAACAATTGATTCACCACCACAACAACTGATCCACCACCACGATGACTGATCCACCACCAAAACAACTGATCCACCACCACGATGACTGATCCACCACCACAACAACTGATCCACCACCACGATGACTGATCCACCACCAAAACAACTGATCCACCACCACGATGACTGATCCACCACCACAACAACTGACCCACCACCACAACAACTGATCCACCACCACGATGACTGATCCACCACCACAGTGACTGTTCCACCACCACAGTGACTGATCCACCACCACGATGACTAATCCACCACCACCAGCACACCTCATTATTATTCCCGTCAGTCAGGGTGGTGGGAGAGCGATATATTGACACATAAACGGACAGGTTTAATCTGCCTTTAGAGAGATGCCGCCTGCTTGTAGCTACCGTCACCTTCCTGCACCCAACACTAAACCTTAACTCACCTTCACAAAGCAGCCAGAGTCCCATCAAGAGACACCAAGAGATGGCCAGAGATCTCTAACCTTGACGACAGGTGGAAATGGCCTCTCTTCCTTTAAGGCATAAGAACCATTATTAAGTACAGCATCCCCGCCCAGGGGTATAAGGGCATCGCTGGTGTAAGATGTCTCTAGTATTGTTGTACATAGGGTAGAAACCTTGTCAGTGGGAGTGTGAGAATAATCATATGATGATCTTCATTCATACGTTGACGTGACTCATGATGAGTGCTGACGTGACTTATGATGATCGTTGACGTGACTTATGATGATCGTTGACGTGACTTATGATCGTTGACGTGACTCGGGATGATCGTTGACGTGACTCATGATGATCGTTGACGTGACTTATGATGATCGTTGACGTGACTTATGATGATCGTTGACGTGACTTATGATGATCGTTGACGTGACTATGATGATCGTTGACGTGACTTATGATGATCGTTGACGTGACTCGCGATGATCGTTGACGTGACTTATGATGATCGTTGACGTGACTCATGATGATCGTTGACGTGACTTATGATGATCGTTGACGTGACTATATGATCGTTGACGGACTTTGATGATCGTTGACGTGACTTATGATGATCGTGACGTGACTCATGATGTTGATCGTTGACGCTGACTTATCGCGATGATGCTGATTGACGTGACTTATGATGATCGTTGACGTGACTTATGATGATCGTTGACGTGACTTATGATGATCGTTGACGTGACTTATGATGATCGTTGACGTGACTTATGATGATCGTTGACGTGACTATGATGATCGTTGACGTGACTTATGATGATCGTTGACGTGACTCATGATGATCGTTGACGTGACTCATGATGATCGTTGACGTGACTTAGATGATCGCTGACGTGACTTATGATGATCGTTGACGTGACTCATGATGATCGTTGACGTGACTCATGATGATCGTTGACGTGACTCATGATCGTTGACGTGACTTATGATGATCGTTGACGTGACTCATGATGATCGTTGACGTGACTTCATGATGATCGTTGACGTGACTCGATGATCGTTGACGTGACTCATGATGATCGTTGACGTGACTTATGATGATCGTTGACGTGACTTATGATGATCGTTGACGTGACTTATGATCATCATCACTACTACCAGTATATCTCACTACTACCAGTATCTCACTACTACCAGTATCTCTCACTACTACTAGTATCTCACTACTACCAGTATCTCACTACTACCAGTATCTCTCACTCACTACCAGTATCTCTCACTACTACCAGTATTCTCACTACTACCAGTATCTCACTACTACCAGTATCTCTCACTACTACCAGTATCTCTCACTACTACCAGTATCTCTCACTACTACCTGTATCTCACTACTACCAGTATCTCTCACTACTACCAGTATCTCTCACTACTACCTGTATCCTCTCACTACTACCAGTATCTCTCACTACTACCAGTATTCTCACTACTACCAGTATTCTCACTACTACCTGTATATCTCACTACTACCAGCGATCTCTCACTACTACCGTATATCTCACTACTACCAGTATATCTCACTACTACCAGTATATCTCACTACTACCAGTATCTCTCACTACTACCTGCATCTCTCACTACTACCAGTATATCTCACTACTACCAGTATCTCTCACTACTACCAGTATCTCTCACTACTCACCGTATCTCACTACTACCTGTATCTCCTCACTACTACCAGTACTCTCACTACTACCAGATATCTCACTACTACCAGTATCTCTCACTACTACCAGTATATCTCACTACTACCAGTATCTCTCACTACTACCAGCATTCTCACTACTACCAGTATCTCTCACTACTACCAGTATTCTCACTACTACCAGTATTCACTACTACCAGTATCTCACTCTACCAGTATCTCTCACTACTACCAGTATCTCACTACTACCTGTATCTCTCACTCTACCAGTTATCTCACTACTACCAGTATCTCTCATCATTACCTGTATCTCTCACTACTACCAGTTCATCTCATCCTACTACCAGTATCTCACTACTACTAGTATCTCTCATCATTACCAGTATCTCACTACTACCAGTATCTCACTACTACCAGTATCTCTCATCATTACCAGTATCTCACTACTACCAGTATCTCTCTCATATGCCAGTATCTCTCACTACTACCAGTATCTCACTACTACAGTATCTCTCATACTACCAGTATCTCACTACTACCAGTATCTCTCACTCTAGTCATCTCACTACTACCAGTATCTCACCACTACCAGTATCTCTCACTACTACAGTATCTCTACTACTACCAGTATTCCTACTACTAGTATCTCACTACTACCAGTATCTCATACTACTACTTCAGTATCTCTCACCACTACCAGGGATCTCTCACTCTCTGGGGTTTTCACTCTACCAGTTAAACTAATTCTACATAAACTTTTTCCCAAATTTTTTCTCACTCTACTGGGGAAACTCCCCACCACTCCGGGGTTTTCACTCTACCATTTCTCACTCTCCGGGAAACCACTCTCCGGGGTTTTCACTCACCGGGGTTTTCATACTCTGGGTTTTCCCTCTACTGGGGTTTTCTCACCCTCCGGGGTTTTCCTCTCCATTTCCACTCTCCGTTCTCATCTCTGGGGTTTTTCCCCCCTGGGGTTTTCACTCTCCGGGGTTCCCCACTCTCCAGTTAAACTCCTCTCCATTTCTCCTCTCCGGGGTTTTCACCCCTCCGGGGTCTCACTCTGGGGTTTTCATACTCTGGGATCTCTCACTCTCTAATTTTCTCTCCCACTCCATTTCTCCTCTCCGGGGTTTTCCTCTCCATTTCTCCTCTCCGGGGTTTTCCCTCTTTTTTTCTTCTACCGGTTTTTCCCCCTCCGGGATCTCACACTATGTATCTCCACTACCAGTATCTCTCACTACTACTAGTATCTCTCACTACTACCTGCTAGGTCTCTAAATTAATAATATATTATTTATAGGGGAAGGTAAACCTGTAGACTTCATGTAGTGATTGGAGAATGTAGGCAATTGTTTAATGGGGAAGAGTCCATCACTATCATCCACACACACTCATCCTTCACTATCATCCACACTCTCTAATTCACTATCTCCACACACACTCATCCTTCACTATCATCCCACTCTCATAATTCACTATCATCCACACACTCATCCTTCATATCATACACAACCCCTCCTTTACTAAACTCCCAAAACTCTCCTTCACTATCTCCACACCTCCCTCCTTTACTATCTCCACACCCTCCTTTACTATCTCCCACCTCATCCTTCACATCTCCCCACCTCTCCTTCACTATCTCCCCCACTCTCTCCTTTCCCCCACAGATGGCACAAACATCCCCCATTCCAGACTGGAAAACACCCCCCCATTTCCCCCATAGATGCGACAACACTTCCATTTCCCCCACTAGATTGAAAAAACACCCTCCCATTTCCCCCACTAGATGCGCAACACTTCCCCATTTTCCCCCCTGACGCACAAACACTCCTCCATTTCCCCCACTAGACTGGCGAAAATAATCTCCCATTTTACAGACGGCACATACCTCCTCCCATTTTACAGGCGACATACCTTTCCATTTCCCCCACAGACTGGCGCACCACTCCCCCCATTTCCTTTTGATGGGCCCAAAACCTCCTCCATTTCTCACAGACTGGCGAATACACTCCCCCCATTTCCCCCCACGAGACTGGCGCACATACATCCCCCCATTTTCACAGACGGGCAATCCCCCCCATTTCCCCCACAATGGGGCCCAAACTCCTCCCATTTTCCCCCCACAGACTGGGCCAAAAATCCTCCCATTTCCCACTTGCGAAAACTTATTTTTCACTAGATGGGCCCCAAAACTCCTCCCATTTTACAGACTGGGGACATCCTCCCCCCATTTCCCCCACAGACTGGGGACATACCTCCCATTCCCCAAAAATGGGAAAACACCCTCCCATTTCCCCCACTAGACTGGCGCACATACACTCCTCCCATTTCCCTCACTAGACTGGCGCACAAACATCTCCCATTTCCTCACTAGACTGGCGCACATACACTCCTCCCATTTCCCTCCCCAGATTGACCAAACATCCTCCCATTTCCCTCACTAGACTGGCGCACATACCCTCCCATTTCCCTCACTAGACTGTCGCACATACACTCAGAACTACAGTCATACAATCAAACATACTTTGAATACCCATTTTTTCCTTTACATACTGAATAAACCAGGTTTCCTCTTCAAATTCAGCGACTCTTACCACTTTTCTAATTTCGTGGGTCCTGCCCCCATGTCTTATATAAGTCTTAAGGTTGCTGGTTCAATCAGTCAGGCTATTCGTACTAATATCATGTAATCTATCACAAGCACCGCAGCCTGGATGATCAGGAACTATTTTGAGGAACTTGTCCAATAGGGTTTGCTGCAATTTGTAATTCCCCTTATATATAAAGGGGAGGGTGTTGAACATTCTTGGGCCCTTTACATTTATTGGCCTGGAGTTTTATGACTCACTCGCCACGAATTAATCCCGCCCGTGCTTGTCACATGGGGTATTTTGCACCATCTGTCAAACAGGGAATATATTCAGTATTTTTCAGGTATTTATATTGATGCATCATTTTCGCCTGATGTATTTTTTTTACGGAGTACAGTCTGAGGGACTTAAGAATTGCTAGTATTTTATGTATTTGATTGATTTATACGGGCAGTGAAAATTTTATGTATATTCTGCAGATCAACAGTTTTCTTCTTGCCATCTGTGCATCAATATTGCACTCAAGACAGAGAAAATGCGATGAAGAGTACCATCAGTGGCTTGGCATCTCTTATTTTGAACCCTCTTTTTTTACTGCATTAACCTCCCAGTTGTAAATAAATAACACTGTTGTGATCTCAATTTAGTGGTTTGAGTGTTTATTCTCTGTTCCAGGTTTTATTTCTTCATTTTTCATAGCGGAGCAACTGTTGATCCAGGGTTCTGCTTAGCTCGAATGAACCCAGTCCATTCACTGAATGAACCCAGTCACATTCACTGAATAACCAGTCACATTCACTGAATGAACCCAGTCACATTCACTGAATGAACCCAGTCACATTCACTGAATGAACAGTCACATTACTGAATGACCCAGTCACATTCACTGAATGAACCCAGTCACATTCACTGAATGAACCATCACATTCACTGAATGAACCCAGTCACATTCACTGAATGAGCCCAGTCACATTCACTGAATGAACCCAGTCACATTCACTGAATGAACCCAGTCACATTCACTGAATGAACCCAGTCACATTCACTGAATGAACCCAGTCACATTCACTGAATGAACCCAGTTGGAGTCGAGTAATGTGGGTATCTATCAGCTCAAGTCACCTGGTCACTGGCCAAATTCAGCTTACACTGTTATTCACTTATATTCAAAGAACTCAGCCACCTGGTCAAAAAACTCAGCCACCTGGTCAAAGAACTCAGCCACCTGGTCAAAGAACTCAGCCACCTGGTCAAAGAACTCAGCCACCTGGTCAAGAACTCAGCCACCTGGTCAAAGAACTCATCCACCTGGTCAAAAAACTCAGCCACCTGGTCAAATCAGCATAGCAATGAAATAAAAACAGTAAACTTTTTTTATGCTCAACTCAGAGCATACAGATACTTTCATATTATATATTATACAAAATTCAAAAGAATTTTTCATTGCATTTTGTCAAGTCATATTTTTGTTCTCAAATTGTGTTGTACTTTCTGCAGCACTGCAGCAGGCCTACTGGCCCATGCTATCGTCTAAATAAACTTAAGATTCTTTCTCCAATCACAGACCACCAACCAACAGCCTGCCTGGTCTGAGACGGCGTTACGGGAAATGAACGTAGGGTGAGCCTCTACCACTTCTAGCCAATAATGACTCTTACGAATTTAGACACTCGTGATAGTGAAAGACGTCTTTTAGAAACTTATAAATTTAACTCATTAGTTTTATTTCACTTATATACATGGAAAGCACTGGAGGGCCTTGTCCCAAATCTACTCACTGCTATAACAACATACTGGAGCGGGGATCGTGAAAAAGTGCAAAATAAACCCAGTGGAAAGTAGGAACGCCGTGAGCACAATAAGAGAACACTGTATCAATATCCGTGGCTCCAGACTATTCAACATCTTACCAGAAAATATCATAAACACTTGGAATAAGTGTAAAAATGTTCAAGAGGGAAAATGGACAAGTATCTTCACTAGGTGCCAAATCATCCAGGTCTGATGGATATATGGGCAGCGGGCAACCAGCGTAACAGCCGGTTGACCAGGCAACCCAGAGAAGCCTCACCGGCGGGACTTCGCAGAAAAAAAAACACTGAAACTAATCAAAGGTAGTACAAAGGAAAAGGGAAAAACAAACCCCGCACATATAAAGGGGAAGACGACGTTTCGGTCAGTGTGATTTGTAAAGGGCCAAATCGGACAAAACGTGTCAAGCTCCTTTTTATATGGGGGGTTGTGTGTGTTTGTTCCAGTCACGGTATTGTCCCTTTTTTGTTATTTGAAAAGGATATCAAAAAAAAAGGAAATCAAAGGAATGAAACAGATACAAGTGACGAAATTTTTCAGAAAAATTTTTTGAAGATGTATTGTCAAAGTAATGCAGTGTATTTTTTATGAACGTTTTGGGGGGCGGATGTGCGCGTAGACGGGCGCTTCGCCGCCGTTTTGTGGGATCCCCCCGCGGCGCCCACATGATTCCCTCAGGCGCCACCTTCACCCCACCCCCCCTCTAGCGCCCCCAAGGTGCCCCCAGCAACATACAACCCAGGAGAACATGGGGCCCATCCCCCCCATCAAACACAAAACAAGTATGGAACCCGGTTCCCTCAGGCCCCGGGGGGAAGGACAGATTAAAGCAGATTCCCAGACATGTCAGCCCATTATGTTCCAATATGTTAACATGACCAAAGGGACACCGTCATCCCCATCCACATTTCATTAGTAGGATAGACCCCGCCTATTTTTTCCCCAAAATAATGCCGGTCAAAACCGTTTTGGGGGTTGACCCGGGAACTTTCCCCCAGGTATATTTCCAGGTATAACGGGGTAATTTTTTTGATTATTCTTATCTAAAGGGAGATTGGGATTTTGGACATCACATGATGTAATACAAATCACAGTGACGTTCCCGAAATTTTTTCCCAATTATTTCACAAAAAAAAACAAAAATACTTTTTTTTAACGAACCAGCCGTCTCCCACCGATGGGGGTTTCCCCTCCCCGATGTGGGGCTCCCACCGAGGGGGGGGTCCCCCACGATGTGGGGTCCCCCACCATGGGGGTGACCTAAAAAAGAAAAAAAATTTTCCGATTATTCCCCCAAACATATTTCCCAAAAGGGGTGTGCTAAAACAGCTCGGGATGCCCTTTTCCAGATTGTAATATCCCCCCCTTCCTTCAGTGGGGAAGGGGTGTTGTACTAATGATGGATTTAGTTTTTTAGTTTCCGGGGATGGGGATGTGATGAGATGTTTTTACTTTTTTTTGGGATGCGGATATTTTTACAGAAAAATGGGGATGGGATGTAAGAAAGTGGGATTTTCCCGGGGGATGGGATGGGGAGGGGATATCCATACATTCTATATTGCACATTTCCACCTCCGGGTTTTTAGTCCGGTTTAACCTTTTCCCCTGACTTTTCATAAAATTTTTCTTACTCACACCCAACGGGTTTGTTTTTTAAAAACCCACTGAGGCAGGGAATTTAAAAAGAAAAAAAAAAATTTTTTTAATTTAATAATTCAAAAGGAAAAATGGTTGTACACCGGTAGTCAGGCCCATTTTGGGAGTGCGAAGTATGGAACCCATCCTGGTCAGGACATCAAAAAAGAGAAAGTGAAAACATTTGCAACAAGACTTCCCAAAGAGCTAAGAGGTATGTCCTACGAAGAGAGGTTAAGGGAAATCAACCTGACGACACTGGGGGACAGGGGGAAAAGGGGAACATGATAACGACATATAAAATACTGAGGGGTTTGTCAAGATGGAAAAACAGAATGTTTGGACGTCTCAAACAAGGTCAAATGAAAGTTAAAAAACTCAGATGATTTAAAAATTTAAAAGTATTTCTTCAGTAAAGAGTTCTGAAAGAGGAACTGTCTGGAGAGTAGAGGGCAGGACCCATCGTTTTAAGAAGAGTAGATAAAGCTCATAGAGTCGGGAGAGGGCCCTAGTGGGCCCCAGGAAGAGGGGGGGCCGGGGATGAGCGACCCCTGCAACCAAACAGGGAATCAAGGGAGTGCACACACACACACACACACACACACACACACACACACACAAAAAGGCGTGTGTTGGGGAGACATGGTAAGAAACAAAATACTGCATAGAAAAAAGGGGGACAGACACAGAATGTTCCAGAGAGGGACACAGAAACAAGGGGTCAAAATTTTTTAAAAAACCCAGATGAGTAAAAGGGATGTTAGGAAGTATTTTTCACCCAAGAGGTGGGGAAGTGGAATAGTTAGAAAGGGATGTAGGGACGGGGAAACATACATAGCTTGCGATATGTGCCTGGGGGCGGGAGAGAGGACCCAGGATCAGTGAAGAGGCGGGGCCGGGAGCTGAGTCTCGCCCCTGCAACCCAAAATTTGTAGTACAACAACATACACCCCCATTGAAAAGTTTTGACAACCAGTAACTAAACAACAGGCCAAGTAATGAGTATTGAAATTGTCATCTCAGAGACATTAACCTTGTGGGGTAGAACATACAAGAGGAGAATAAAATCTCTGTTTGAGGCTCACTGGGGTGGAGAAAATGGCTTCAGACGCCCCCCTTTGAAAGGGGGATTTGGTTTTGGGGAGGGAAAACCCGCACCAAAGGGGGGGGGCAGTTTTATAACCGGTGGGCACCCTGGCAAGATTGGGGTGAATGAGGGAAAAAAGTTTTTTGGATTACCGGGGGTGGTCGAAAAATTTTTAATATATATATATATATATATATATATATATATATAAAAAAAAAAAAATTTATTTATTAACACATGGCCGATTCACCAAGGCAGGGCCTGAAAAAAAAACTTTTATCATCATTCACTCCACTGTCTTGCCAGAGGGTGTTTTTCACTACAGTTATAAAACTGCAAAATTAAAATCCTTCAGAGGCAGAACTACTTATCGGGGTGTCCCCTGCCGGTTTCTTTAACCTTCAAAAGTTTTGCTCACACTCCAACAGACGTCAAGTATTAAAACCATTTGTCTCCCTTCACTTATCAAATACGCTTCACATGCTTGTGGAAGTCCAACCCTTTTCACAAAAACTTTTTTACCCTCCTTCAACCTTTCTAGGCGACCCCTACCCTGTTCCTCCCACTGTGGGAAACCCCCCAACAACCCCCCTCAGTTTGATAATAGTTTTGGGAATCCCACCTTCTCCTAATTTTTTAACCCCAATTTTTTGCATTATATTCACACCACACATTGACCCCAGACATGACATCTCCACTGCCCCAGCCTTTTCCCCTTTTAAATTTATCACCCATGCTTCACCCCATATAAGAGTTTTTATAACTATATTCCACCCCCCTTTTTTTACTTCCATGGACAAAGTTTTTTGTCCCCACAGCCCCGAAGTGCTCCATCCCCCTTTTTCCTCATAAATTCTATGATTTACCTCATCCTTAAGCCCCATTTTTTGACATGTCCACCCCCAAATATCTGAAAAATTTCCCCTCCTCCAATTTCCCCTAATTGATACCCAATTTTTTCGCCCCCTTTTTTTTTGTTACCCTCATCCCCTTCTTTTCCTATATTCATTTAAATTTTTTTTTTACACCCCCTTCCCAAAACATCCACAACCTCGAACTTCTTCAAATTCCCCCAAAAGCACAGTGTCATCAGCAAAAGAACGGAAAACCCCATTTTGTTTTTAAATTTTTATTTTTTAACCCCCACACCTTTTGAAGACCCCTGATTCCTTCTTTAAAACCCCCCATCTATAAAATATTAAAACCCAGGTGACAAAAACCCCCTTGTCAGGCCCACTTTAAGAAATAGTCCTCCCTCCACATTCTAACCTGAGCCTCACTACCCTCAAAAAAATTTTTCACTGCTTTTAGTAACCCTCTTATTCCAACCCTGCAACATCTGCCAATTCCCCCCTATCCACCCTATAAAATTTTTTCCAAATTAAAATCCCAAAAACCTTTTCCCCTTATCCAAATACTGTTCACCATTTTTTTTCATTAAAATTTGGGTTACACCCCCTACCTTTAAACCCCTTGTTATTTTTACCCTGCTTTCTGTCTTACTTTAATTTTTCAATAACCACCATACATTTTACCAGGAACTCAACAGACTTATCCCCAAAATTTTTTGCACTTTTTTGTCCCTTTGCCTTTTAAAAAAAGGAACAATACACGCTTCTGCCAACCCCTAGGTATTACCCTCTTCCATACATTTATTAAATAAAGCACAAACCCACCAAAACTATATCCCCCCCTGTTTTTAACATTTCTTTTATCCCATCAACCCCAGTGTTTTCCCCTTTCTTCTACCCACTGCCTCAGAACCCCCCCACACTCACAACTGGTTTCCACACCCCTAAAGATGTTTTTCCCCTTGCCCTATGAAATCACAGCTTCCCTGTTTTTCATCAACATTTAACAACTCATCAAAATACCCTCCATCCCCCCCAATACTTAACTCCAAATCCTTCCTATTTTTAACTGTAAAACCATTTGTTCCCCTAGGCTTAACTTTTTAATCTCACCCCAAAAATTTTTCTTTTTTTCAACAAAATTTGTTGATAAATTCACCCACTCTCTCATTTCCCTTTTGCATTGTTTCCCCCTTTTAACTTCTTTTTTTCCCCAAAACTCTTCCCCTTGCATCATTTTACTTTGAAAAAACCTCTAATTTAATTTTTCCCTTTACTTTTTTAATATCATTCCCCCAACCGTTTTTCTTCCTCCCCCCACTGCCTGCCAAAATTTTGTGAACCCCAAAATACTTTTTTAAATCTACCCCATACACTTGACCCCATTGCCTACACTCCCAGCCCATTTTTATCCTCCAATAGTTTTTTATTTTACCCTAACTGCCTCCTTTTAGTTTATAAACCTTCACTCTCTCTTCTTACTCTTTTATTTTCTTGTATCCCATCTACCTTTTACCCCCATTAGCTATAACAAAAAAGTGATCTGATATATCTGTCCCTCTATAAAATGTACATCCTGAAGTCTACTCAAAGTTTTTTTATCTCCCTACATGTCCAAAAAATTCATTACGCCCACATCATATCTTGTAATTTATTTATCCTTTTTAAAATATGTATTACCTATAACAAACCCCCCTTTCTATACAAAGTTCAATAAAACCCCCATTATCTTTTACACCGGCACCCCAAATTTACCTACCACACCCTCTCTGCATGTTTCTCCCTTTTACATTTAGGTCCCCTCACAATTTCCTCACTTGGTTAAAAAGTTTTTTATACATTCGTTTAACGTCCCCCAAAATTTCCCTCTCAACCTCTACACTCATTCTCTCCAGGTGCATAACGCTTAAGACCATTTTTCGCATCCGACCCTTTTTTTTAATCCACATAACCCTAATTTACACATTTATTTTCCCTTTTTCCCCTTCCCATAACTGACCCTTTTCAACATTTTTTCCCCTTCTTTTTTTCTAACTTTCAGATACTCCTGACAAACCCCATTTATTTCCCCCCACTGATCCCCGCCTCCCCCCTTCAGTTTTTTTTGCTTAGGGGGGACATCCAACTTTTTTTCATTCATAACATCAGAAACTTTCTTCTTTATCATCCGCACTACATCCACGCAATTCAAAAACCCAGTTTTATAAAGTTTTTCTTCTTCTTTTTAGTAAATTTGAAAAGGGAGAAGGGGTTAAGCCCTTTGCCCCCGGCATTTTAGTCGCCGATCGACACGCATGGTTTTTGAGGAAAGATTTTTTTCCATTTCCCCCATGGACAATAGAGAAAAAAAAGAACAAGAGCTATTAAGAAAAGAAGAAAACCAGATGTATGTATGTATATATATGCTTTTTGGGCCAGTGTAGTGTGACCTAAAGTGAGAAGTAGCTAGATATACCTGTTATCCAGCGTGTTTTATGGAAGAAAGAACCAGAATCCTACATCATGTGTTTCAGGTTTCTGTTTCAAGTCACCGGGACGGAAACCCCCCTTGAGTTGTTTCTAAACCCCCTTAATAATAAAAAAAAAAAAAAAAAAAAAAAAAAAAAAAGGTCCCGATTAGAAAAACTGGAAATTTAGCAAGAACTCATCTAAAATTAAGTCCTTTCAAAAATTTTCTTATACGTTTGTTATTTTTTATTTGTTAATGTAAAAATTTTAAAATTTTTGTAAAAGAAAAATTTTGAAAACCTACCAACCTTATTACAACAAGGAAATTTTAAATTTTAGTAACCCATCAAAATATTTTTAGATACGTTAACATTAATTTTAAAAAACAAACACAATGAAATATTTTTTTTCGAGCAGAATGTTTTTATAAAATTATAAAAAAATTTTTTTCACTTGTCTTGTATGGCGAAGAAAGGATTTAACCCAAAAAATGCCTTTTTAATTTCACGATAAAATATATAAAAAAAAAAAAAAAAAAAAAAAAAAAAAAAAAAAAAAAAAAAAACCTGGATTGGGGGGATCAAACCGTGTTTTTTTAGCCCTGCTTCGGTGAGCAAAATTCCACGACGCTCTAACCAGGGGACCATAAAACCTAAAGAATCACGCACCCAGCAGAGTTTGGGTGTTGTAGGGGATGGAACGAACCTGAAATCTGATCAGAGTCCAAGTACTTTACCACGGAACCAGCCCCCGACAGAGTTTGGGGTTTCGAGTCCTGTGGAACCACGGAACCAGACCCCAGACAGAGTTTGCAGGTTAAAGTCCTGCAGTGAACCAGGGAACCAGCCCCCAACAGAGTTTTTAGTCCTGCTGTGAACCACGGAACCAGACCCCAGACAGATTTTTGCAGGTTTTTAGTCCTGCTGTGTACCAGGAAACCCAGACCCCAGACAGAGTTTGCAGGTTAAAGTCCTGCAGTGAACCAGGGAACCAGACCCAGACAGAGTTTGAGGTTCGAGTCCTGCTGGGGAACCACGGAACCAGACCCCAGACAGAGTTTGCAGGTTGAGTCCTGGGGAAACCCACGGAACCAGACCAAGACAGATTTTGCGGGTTTCAAGTCCTGCGGGAACCCACGGAACCAGACCCCAGACGGGTTTGCAGGTTAGAGTCCTTTTTGAACCACGTAACCAGACCCCAGACAGAGTTTGGGTTGAGTCCTGCTTGTACCACGGAACCAGCCCCCAGACAGATTTTGGTTCGAGTCCTGTTGAACCACGGAACCAGACCCCAAACAGAGTTTGGGTTCGAGTCCTGCTGTGAACCCAGGGGAACCAGACCCAGACAGAGTTTGCAGGTTCAAGTCCTGCAGGAACCAGGAAACCCGGCCAGACAGAGTTTGAAGGTTGAGTCCTGCAGGAACCACGGAACCAGACCCCAGACAGAGTTTGCAGGCGAGTCCTGCTGTGAACCAGGGAAACCCAAACCCCAGACAGAGTTTGCAGGTTGAGTCCTGCAGTGAACCACGGAACCAGCCCCCAAACAGAGTTTGAGGTTCAAGTCCTGCAGTAAACCCCGGAACCAGACCCGACAGAGTTTGCAGGTTGAGTCCTGCTGTGAACAGGAACCAGACCCGACAGAGTTTGCAGGTTGAGTCCTGCTGTGAACCAGGGAACCAGCCCCCCAAAGAGTTTCTTGAGTCCTGCTTTAAAAGGAACCGACCCCAGAAAAGTTTGCAGGTTCGGTCCTGCAGGAACCAGGAACGCCCCAGAAGAGTTTGCAGGATGAGTCCTGTTTTATTAGGGAACCCGGGCCCCCAGACAGAGTTTGGGGGTTAGTCCTGCTTGAACCAGGAACCGCCCCCAGACAGAGTTTGCAGTTCGAGTCCTGCGGAACCACGGAACCAGACCCCAGACAGAGTTTGCAGGTTCTAGTCCTGCTGTGTCCCACGGAACCAGACCCCAGACGGGTTTGCATCACCCTCTTGAAGGGAAGACAATGTTTGATATTAAATGTTGTGTGTATGTCATAACTTTCCTCTTAAAAAATTAGATTAACATACCTATATTTTGTACTCATCCTGTTGAATTGAGTCGATCACAGGGAATTAAAAAGTTTAAAAAAGAGAGTACAGAGGGTTTGGATCTATGGCTTATACTATGGCATGAAGACCTTTTTGTCCCTTAGCAGAGTTTCTGGTGCCAGTGAGTTATCAGGTGTTGAATTATTTGGTTAGCTGCTTGCCATCATAAAGACATCAAGATTTTGACTCTTCCAGCCAGTATTCTCATCATTCTTTCGGAGTGTATGCACTATACACCCTACCCCAGGGCTCGTTTGGCTAATTAGTTTATCTGAACCCTTTTCATAAATATTACTTGCTCACACCCAACAGCAAGTTTTTCACTGAGAATTGCAAATTTTTTCCATGATAAAGGAAAATGTCACAGGAAATGGAGGAGAGAAACAATACCTGGATGAAAAGTCCCACCAGATCTTCTTTTTAAATGTTCCCGAGGAAAAAAATTAAAAAATTAAAAAAAAAAAACAAAATAATGATGGATCAATGTCATTGATAATAAAAAAGAAAAAAAGAATTTAAAAAAAGTTTGTATGGCAAGATTATCATCATGTTATAATATGGTAAAGTTTTTAAAAAATAAAAGTAATGCAAAGTGAATGTTTTCAATTATAGGATCTCAACAACCCCCGGGCGAATTTGGATCTCAGGCAGAGACGAGTCACAAAATAACTCCACCGAAAAGGTGTGTGCCCCCGAACCAAGGGACCCCCCGTACACACTGTATGCAACGGGAAAATGGCATTTTGAAGATTTTCATACCCGACGTTTTTCAGCACCCACCCCCCCTCAAAAAAACGACCCTATTGGGGGATTGCGTCGTCAACTCTGCCTTTTAGGGGCTTAAACAAGCTGGCAGTTTTTTTCCCTGCTCTAAATTTTCCTTGGCTATATGGGAGACGAGATATGGAGAAAAAATAGGGAAAAGGGGGTACCAGAGGATTGTCCCACACGTTGGGGGAGGGAGGATAAGAGACGCCAGATCTTCTCCACCTCAGTGTTTGGTTGACATCCACAGAAGGAAGTACTACCGTCTTCCATATGATCCTGAATTAGTAACTTTTAAATCTTTTTCACTTGGGAGGATTGATTGTTCCTTTTTTTTTCTTGCATAATCGTAGGATGAAGTTTCTTTGGGATTACAACATAAACCGCCCTAATATGATATAATTGTGATTTATGTTAATGTTATTCACTTTTTAGTTTTTTTCTAATTTCTAAAGCTCTTGCCTTTCAATGTTTCGTTTCAGTTACGAGGAAGATGGATAGAATTTCCTCCACAAGCAATTATGGGAGAAATGGGCAAAAAGCCAGGAGCAAGGGGCTTTAACCTTTTTGTTTTTTGATAAAAATATAATTTTAGAGAGTAGATTAAAAAAAGGGAAATTTATAAATTTTTAAATGAAAAGAAGGTACATGTTCTAGCAAAAAAAAAATAAAGGGGGTGTAAAATTATAAGGGAGGAAACAAGTTATAGAGGAATAACTAAAAAAAGAGCATCGGTAGTATTAAATGAAGAGAAGAGGGGAAAAAGTTTTAAAATTTAAGAGTTATGAGAGTATACAGCAAAGAAAATTTTTTTTGTCATCTGAATACTTTAACGAGCCATGAATCTGTTTTGGAAAAAAAATCAGAGTTCCTCAGCCTTTTTTTCAGAGTTTTCATTTTTACAACGATATCAAACATTTCTAGGTAAATTTTGATTCATAACATAAACAAAAGGGGCATAAGGGTCCCAGAGTTAATTTTTTTCATGGGATGTTATTCGACAAAAGGGTATTTTTTTAGGGGTCCCGTTAATATAAATAATCATTACCTTTATCATTTTAAATCACTCCAATCGAAGAAAAAAACAAATTCAGACTGCGAAGTTTTATCCAGGTTTTTTAATTTACTGAGGTTGAGCCCGTTAACAAAAATTTGGACATCACCAGGTTTAGCCTCGAAAACACCTGAGCATTATGGACATCACCCGGTTGAGACCATTTCACACACCCGAGCATTTGGACATCACCAGGTTAGATCAGAACACACCGAGCTTTTGGACATCACGGTTTAGACTCGTTAAAACACCCATTATGGACATCACCAGGTTATTTTGTTCAAACCTGAGATTATGGGCATCACGGGAAAAATCACGACTCATTAACTTACCCTTTGATTACGTTGTCTTGTCACCTGCAAGTTGTAAATTTTTGCCTTACACCTGACGATGGAACCAACATTTTAACCTGATCTTTTCCATTACTGTAAAAAAAGAATTTATTAAATTTCTCGTTTGTATATCTGTTATGATCTTTTCCTTGTTTCCTTTTTCTTGGACAGATGATGCAGCATTTGTTTAGAAGGGACCCCAACATGGAGAGGACCACAGTGGCACGGAGAGGACCCACAGTGGGCACGGAGAGTGACCCACAGTGGGTCACTGGGGGTGAAGATGACAAAATGAATCAAAAATCGAAGGAAGAAATGACGATAAGACAAACTCAGTTTCTTCGCTTTTCTGCAGATCGAATAAACCCATTTTAACCACAGAACTGATTTTTAACTCATGGCAATGTTTGAAACTACAATGCAACCCACTGGGCCATGAGTTCTAACTCACCGTACTTTGGTTTGCTTGAATCATGTTATCACGATTTCGGGGTCAAGTCAGAATTATTTTGGGCAAACTGAGCGGGGTCCAGAGCCTCTAAAAAAAAACGTTTTTTTTGAAATTGACTTTTCATTTATAGTACCTCCAAAAAGTCTGAACTGCGACACTGATTCTGTTCAGACCATTTTTTTATATTTTTTTTAAAAGTTCAATGATTCTGAAATTTCCCCTGAAAGATAATTTTTTATATAAAAAAAGAAATCATGTTTTAAATTTAAAAAAGAGTTGAACATAATGGTCACCAGTTATAAAAAATCAAAGAGGCGACGACCCACAAATTAAAATTTTGGCAGTTTTCGCTTTAAACAAAAAAGAGACTTTTCAACAATGTGCAAAAGCAGTCTTCCTTCCTTCCCTTTCCGGGGCGCTGCCCCAATTTAAAATTTGAAAAATCAAATTTAACGAACGGGAAAAGGGAAACCCATGACAAGTATGCTAAAACCGGGTTTTGGGGGTTTACTTATTCACCCTAAACCCAAAAGAGGGAAAGACGACTTGTCCAGTGCGTTCGACCTCTGTTGTTGACTGGGGTGGAAAAGGGGCCAAAGGGAATATGGTGAGGGTGGAAAAATGGAATAGCAGAGAAAAGGGGGTAGAAATTAGAGAGTAAAGTGGAGAGGAAGTGTGGTGTAGACGTCCAGCAAGAAATTATTAGTTGTATTATTCGAGAAAGAGGGTTAGTGAGGATGCCCACCATCACAGTTTCTACTTCTATTTTCTTTACTACTACATACTTAGATTTCTCCCCAACACTAACACCACTCCCACAATACTCCTATTCTACTGTTTTCCTTCAGTTCTTCTAGCAATACTTTTGGGCTTAACATTGGTTCTGACTCACTGAAAATTAGCAGTCAGGTGCCACTTATTTTTAGGTTTTTTGACTTATTTCAGTTGATTTGGGTTATTTCTTCATGGGGGTTTATGAAAAAAACACAAAGAAACCATTAAACCAACACTATAAACATATGTATGTATGTATGTTTTATGTATGTAGTTGATGTATGTATGTATGTATTTTATGTATATGTCGTGCCAATAAGTGAACCTTTTTTGGGAAAAACCACGAACCGATTAAAAAATTTATATTTTCCCGAAATTTACAAATTAAAATTTTTTTCATTGAAACATATAATTTTCTTTTTTTTTGGACCGAAGGTAATTGAGACCCAACCAACCAACTTAACCTAACCTAACCTAATTTAAATATCGTAATTCATTTTTTAAATTTTCATCATAGGGCATTAATTATATTTATTTAAATTTGAGTCAATGAGATATTTTCAAGAAAAATAATTTTGTTTTTTCACCAGAAAAAACCTTTTTCTTTTTTGGTACACACGTTCGTCTTATTCGGCACGAAAAATATATAGTATCGTCCGAAAAGCGAAAGACAAGTTTTCGAGGTTGTTTTTTGTCTTCTGAGGATGAAGGTCCCCGTAAAGTTCTAGAGGTGGTACCTCCTTTATTTTTTAAAATTTAAAAAAAAAAATAAAAAAAAAAAAAAAAAAAAATTTTATATATATATATATATATGATGGAAAAGATTGTGATAAGTATTGTCGACACCCAATAATTAGGGGGTAAATTATTAAAAAATCGAATTTGAATGTAAATCAGTGGTTGAGGCCAGATGATGCATGGTTTCCAAAAATTTTAATTTTCCAAAAACTATGTTTGTTCGTTTTCCCAAAAAAAAGGGGGGAGAATTACAGAGAAAAAATTTAAGCTGGTTGAAAGCAGAAGAAATTATTTTTATAATCAAAAGAAGAGAGAGAAAAGAGAAGAACAGCTAAGGCTCGTCATTCTAGTGACGTCTTTAATTTTAAACCAAAAAAATTAAAAGAATATAGATAATTTTGACGTATTATTAGTTTGTAAACATAAACAATTAAACCATCCCATATAAGCCCCTGGGGATTAAACAAAAATTAAGAACATACATTTAATTAAAATTTAAATTCAATAATAAACAGATAAACATAAAAGAGAGGACGAAAATAGTGGCAGTTGTCCCCGGATGGTCAGGATGGGGGGACACTTGATTCCTCAGACGCTCAAACCACACTTATAATTCTTTTTATTGTTTTGGCAGAGCATTTCCGACAAATTAGGTCAATTTTTTCCCCAGAATGAACATATACCGCATCTAACACCCCGAACCTAGTTACTGCTAGGTGAACAACAGGTGTCTTAAACACCCGGAGGATCGAACTCACGACCTTGAGATTGTGAGACTATTCTGCCTACTATTTTCACCTTAAACTTGACGTTTAGAAAACATCTGAGTTGCAGCGAGATGCTGTCCGCTCACCACGTAATTTAGTGAGGTACATAGGGGAAACTCGAGAAGTTTAGAAGTGAATCCTGAAGAATATACACATGAATAACTGATCCTCTTAATGAAAAATTCTAAGAATATACTTTTGAATAACTAATAATTTTTTGAAACTTTTTCTGGAGCCCAGGGGTTTTTGGGAGGGGAGAGATTGCCCACTTTGGGGGGGGTTAGGGTTGCTGTGCAGGTCCCCGGGAGAGGTGTATTAGTGCAGACCGGAGGCCCGTGCCAATTTTCGTAATATAGCTATTGGAACTGAAGTACAAAAACCATAGTTTTAATTTTAAAAACCCCAAGAAAAAAGGAGTAATATTCATACCACCCAAACCCTTTTACCCAATCTCCCCCGATACATGTCCCTTTTAATCCCTTCCCACCCTCCCTCCTTTCCCCTGCTACTTTCCCCCCCCCCTCCTTTTTTTCCCCTTTACTTCCCTCCTTTCACTTTTTTCCCAC
>WNWK01019377.1:0-37946 GCA_009830355.1 Cherax destructor
ACAGTGAAAAGCCATTGACTAAATAAATGAAAGTGAGTGGCTGTGCTGCATTAAAGAGCAAGTGCTGGTTGCTGCCTTCATGGCCAGCCTCACACCCTCATCTCACTCTCACTCCTCATAGTTTAAAGATTTTCAAAAACTCTTAAAGCTATACGTAGTGACGACTGCGTGTGCGTGCGTGCGTGCGTGCGTGTGTTCTAGACCACTATGTTGACATTCGTATAGCGAATTCTCTCTCTCTCTCTCTCTCTTCTCTCTCTCTCTCTCTCTCTCTCTCTCTCATTATTTCCCTCACTCACTCTCTTCCTAGAAGTAAATACACACAGGTCTAAATGGATTGTGAAAACATGCAATTACATTAATACACACACAACCCGCACATATAAAAGAGAGGAGCTTACGACGACGTTTCGGCCCGACTTGGACCATTTACAAAGTCACACTAACTTTGTAAATGGTCCAAGTCGGGCCGAAACGTCGTCGTAAGCTCCTCTCTTTTATATGTGCGAGTTGTGTGTGTATTGTTCCAGTCACGGTATTGTGCCTTTTTTGTTAATTACATTAAGTTTTACAACCTGCATGAATTGTATCACTGTAGACAACAAGAGCATTTCAACCCTCCATGGAAGATGTGTTCATTTAATATCACATACCTGCAAGCCCCTCCCAAGAAGCTCATTGCTAGTAATCCCTTCCTTAAATCACTTGTTAAAGCAACTGCTCAAGAAGAAATTTTTCGCCTAGCTGGTAGTAATAAGTTATCTCAAGTTATATACACTGATGGATCTAAACAGGAGTCTTCTGGCAGGGCTGCATCTGCTCTGGTTGCCACCTCCCTAGTTAAGAACAATAGCAACTTTGTTGAGTTAGACATAAGAATTAACAACTGGGCGTCTACACTGCAAACTGAATTGTTTGCAATCCTAATGACGCTAAAGCTAACTTATGACACTGAGCTTGACTATCATCATTATTGATTCTATGTCATCACTGAAGGCTCTTGACTCATATAATGACTCCAACAACATGCTCATTGGAGAAGCCAGGTATTGATATTCAAAAATCCGGGAAAAAGGAATTAATGTACAATTGCTATGGATTCCATCACACATTGGATTACTCCTTCATGATAAAGTTGATATGTTAGCCAAGAAGAGCACCCAGAAGGAGAATGTAGAATATAACTTTGGTATATCTGTCTAGCATTAGGAATAATATTAGGAGAGAAATAAATAATGAAAATGATTGCTATAGGAATGCAGTTAGAAGCCTGAGTAGATCTATAACCCACTATGATAACATGAACATAGATAAGTATGTTTATGGAGCAACTTGCAATGTGAACAGACTGACTGATGTTGTAGTGGCCAGGCTTAGGCTTGGCTACAAGTACTTCTGGCAGTTTGAGGGACACAGATGATGATCAAACTAAATGCAAATTATGTGGTCAGGCATATGGTCACTGTCTTGAACACTGCTGAATTGTCCACTTATTGAGAAATATAGAGATAGACAGTATAATAACCTATGTGACAGGTCAAGATATCCTAAATTTGCTTGTAACAGATAAGTGAACTGTAAATATAAATCCAAATGTACACCTGTTAACACTTTTGGGGTTTAGTTACTAGGCCTCTTGTGTATCCATATGCTCTTGCGCTACCATAAGAACATAAGAAAGGAGGAACACTGCAGCAGGCCTGTTGGCCCATACTAGGCAGGTCCATCACGTCCACATGATGGATATGGGGTGCACAATAAACTAGCCACTTCCGTGGCAAAATCTAATCTCTCCCCCACTCACTCTCTTCCTCTCTCCCCCACTCACTCTCTTCCTCTCTCCCCCACTCACTCTCTTCCTCTCTCCCCACTCACTCTCTTCCTCTCTCCCCACTCACTCTCTTCCTCTCCCCCACTCACTCTCTTCCTCTCTCCCCTCTCACTCTCTTCCTCTCTCCCCCACTCACTCTCTTCCTCTCTCCCCCACTCACTCTCTTCCTCTCTCCCCCACTCACTCTCTTCCTCTCTCCCCCACTCACTCTCTTCCTCTCTCCCCCACTCACTCTCTTCCTCTCTCCCCCACTCACTCTCTTCCTCTCTCCCCACTCACTCTCTTCCTCTCTCCCCACTCACTCTCTTCCTCTCTCCCCACTCACTCTCTTCCTCTCTCCCCACTCACTCTCTTCCTCTCTCCCCACTCACTCTCTTCCTCTCTCCCCCACTCACTCTCTTCCTCTCTCCCCACTCACTCTCTTCCCTCTCCCCCATTCACTCTCTTCCTCTCCCCCATTCACTCTCTTCCTCTCCCCCCCATTCACTCTCTTCCTCTCCCGTTTTCTCTCCGGTGGAGAGAGAATGGAATTTCTCTTTGCAGTTGATGTATTAATCCCCCTCATTAAACTCATTCATCAATCGATATTTTAAACAAAAATTGCAACTGAATATCCAGTAAATTAATGTTCCTGGTTAAAAGTCAACCAAAATAAAATCCGTTTATTGGCCCCAATAAAGCCAGCCCAAAATACTAATGACTGTGCCTGTTGTTTCCACACCCGCCATCTTGGAGTGCTGCTGGCTGCTTACCGCTTAACCGGTAAGCCAGCGGAAGGCCTCAGTCAGATGAGCAAAAGCTCCAGTGGCGTCGGAAAAGACTTGTCCTGTTTCCTGACAAACATTACCTAATCAACGCGTTGTGGCTACGAGATTCCTCTGGGGAACTTACAGGATCTCGGACTTCTACGTTCAAGCACCACAAGATGTTAGGCACAAGAACACAAGTGCAACTAATGCGACATTTTATTGTGGCAACGTTTCGCTCTCCAGGAGCTTTGTTGACAACGGCTTGACATTGTCGGTAATTCTACCAACATTAATACAAGCATCACAATGGAGAGAATTTTGTTGGACGTGGATCTTCGGCCTGCACCCCCCCCCCCCTCTCTTTCTCTCTCACAGTAATCGTCTACTAACGAATAAGTTCTGTCGACTGAAGACTGATGACACTTGCGTCAAGGAACAAGACAAGTGCGACTCTTGGCAGTCGAGATCCTTGGCTTGTACATCATACTTTAGGCGATACACAAATAACTCGATCATATACAAACGTATGACGAAGTTTCGGTCCGACTTGGACTATTAGCTAGTCACCATTATATATACTTCAGTCAAGCACTGGCGAGTATATATAACTGATAACAGTGGAAGTTACTTAGAGGTGATCAGTCCCTCAGCCTTGAATGAAGGTCAAGCCCTGGTCGGTATTGTATGTTATCAATAATATTTACCTATACTAACGTCAACAATATTATCGTCTCTAAAACAGATTAAAAAAACTATAATATATAGGCATTGAGAGTGTTTATGATTAGTTTCAAGACTATCGACTGCGCAAGGATCAGAGGTCACAGTATACCTGCATACTAACAAAGGATATATTCTGTATATACTCTTCTTGGTGTATATACCTTGAGTAGCAACTATCTGGAAGCCGTTGTGCTACACGAGCTCTGGAGTGTCTCAGGATATACCGGGATGTCTGGTGAGGACAAGAGGCTGGATTAGTCGGGAATGGTTCCTGGATTACAAGAGGATTGTAGAGGTGACTGCTGGCCCTGGTGCTCTAGTGGTGCTGAGCAGGGGGTGGTGCTGAGCAGGGGAGTGCTGAGCAATTGGGTTCTGATCAGGAGGGTGGTGCTGAGCAGAGGGTGGTGCTGAGCAGGGGGTGGTGCTGAGCAGGGGGTGGTGCTGATCAGGTGGTGCTGAGCAGGGGTGGTGATCAGGTGGTGCTGAGCAGGGAGGTTGTGCTGAGGATGGAGGTGGTGCTGAGCAGGGGTGATGCTGATCAGATGGATGGTGCTGATCAGGTGGGTGGTGCTGATCAGGTGAGTTGTGCTGAGCAGGTGGGTGGTGCTGAATAGGGGTGATGCTGATCAGGTGGGTGGTGCTGATCAGGTGGGTGTGTAAACAGCCTATTCGTAGGCTCTGAGCAAGGGGTAGTGCTGAGCATGTGAGAGATGAGCAGTGGGTGCTTATCAGGGGAGGTGGGTGGTGCTGAGCAGGTTGGTGGTGCTGAGTAGGGGGTGCTTATCAGAGGTGGGGGTTCTGAGCAGGTGGATGGTGCTGAGTAGAAGTGGTGCTGAGTAGAAGTGATGCTGAGTAGAAGTGGTGCTGAGCAGGTGGGTGGTGTTGATGTGGGTGGTGCTGAGCAGGTGGGTGGTGTTGATGTGGGTGGTGCTGATCAGGTGGGTGGTGTTGATGTGGGTGGTGCTGAGCAGGTGGGTGGTGCTGAGCAGGTGGGTGGTGCTGAGCAGGTGGGTGGTACTGAGCATGGGGTGGTACTGAGCAGGTGGGTGATGCTGAGCAGATGGATGGTGCTGAGCAGGTGGATGGTGCTGAGCAGGTGGGTGGTGCTGAGCAGGTGGGTGGTGCTGAGCAGGTGGGTGGTGCTGAGCAGGTGGGTGGTGCTGAGCAGGTGGGTGGTGCTGAGCAGGTGGGTGGTGCTGAACAGGTGGGTGGTGCTGAGCAGGTGGGTGGTGCTGAGCAGGTGGGTGGTGCTGAGCAGTTGAATGGTGCTGAGCAGTGGGTGCTTATCAGGGGGTGGGGGTGCCTAGCACAGGGGTGCCAAGCACAGGGTGGGGTGGCGAGCACAGGGTGGGGTGGCGAGCACAGGGTGGGGTGCAGAGCACAGGAGGGTGCAGAGCACAGGGTGGTGCCGATCACAGGGTGGGGTGCAGAGCACAGGGTGGGGTGCCGAACACAGGGTGGGGTGCCGAGCACAGGGTGGGGTGCCGAGCACAGGGTGGGGTGCCGAGCACAGGGTGGGGTGCCGAGCACAGGGTGGGGTGCCGAGCACAGGGTGGGGTGCCGAGCACAGGGTGGGGTGCCGAGCACAGGGTGGGGTGCCGAGCACAAGGTGGGGTACCGAGCACAGGGTGGGGTACCGAGCACAGGGTGGGGTGCCGAGCACAGGGTGGGGTGCCGAGCACAGGGTGGGGTGCCGAGCACAGGGTGGGGTGCCGAGCACAGGGTGGGGTACCGAGCACAGGGTGGGGTGCCGAGCACAGGGGTAGAACCGAGCACAAGGGTAGTACCGAGCACCGTTGATAGGTCCTGCATCCGTGGTGCAGGACCGTCGGCCTACTATCGGCAGTTATAAAAAAAAATGCTGCCGGACAATAGAAGGAGTTTGCAAAAGAAAACTTTGTTAATTCCTGAAAAAAGTACAATATCAGCAAGTCTATGAAGACCTACTGGCCGCAACAGCTTGCTTGATCAAGCAGTAAACAAGGAAATCTGATCTCAGGCTGGATTTCCAGATTACCTCTCTCGTCAAAGATTACTGGTGTGTCATGGGCACGTTCCTCACCTGGGTCTTCCCAACGTTTCATATAAAGTCTTAGTGCCACCGACCAATGGTGGAAAAGACAAAACGCAATCATTTTAGGACATGGAAACGTTTCGGTCCTAGGTAACGTGACTGAAGCTTAACAGTCTAAAGTTATCTCTCATGTGTTCTTCCACTACTCCCTCATGTTTACATAACAGGAAAATGAGAGTCCCAGTGGGAAACTATTTTATATTGACAACTTACAGAGCCACACAAGAAGTCTCACATTTAATGATGTGAGTCACACCCATAAACAAGGTAATGTAACACTGGTATCAACGAGGGATGGAAACTAACCTTTTCGACAGTATGTGGAATAATGAACTGTTTAAACCGTGTACTCTTAAGCCTATCTATAAAGGACCTCCCTTTACCATTCCATAACGACACATTCACCACCCGGTTTGTAGATGTGTAATCGACGTGGTGTGTTGAAATTAGCTGGTCGAAGACCCATAGATAAACAGAGGTGTACAAGAATATACAAGATCTACTATAAATATTAAAGAATGCAGATGAACTATTACAAACTGCCAAATGATAATATAAATAGAAAGCAACCACCAACCAGGAGAAAATCCAATTGGCTCCAGAATTAATACCGGAGGAAGAATTACCATCAAAGGAAATACTACTACAATCATCGGTTATGAGAAACAAATCCGTAATTTCTTCAAGACACGTGAAAAACACTACCAACCATGCCACAACCAGCCTGAGATCAGCTCCAGCCTTCATCAAACTCCTTTACAATATATTTCGCCTCCCCTGTACGCGTATCCTCATCAGTGAACGAATGAGTAGCAGCTCACATCAGATAATGAAGAAGGTTCTATAACAGAACTAACAAATTTGCATCCCAGACAGAGAAGACATTAACGAGAGAAAACTCAAGAATTATGATACATTACAACTTCCCAATAAAACCAGCAAGTTATTCCTGCAACAAAAAGTCAGACATACACGATCAAGGACACTGATCAACACCAGCTGTTGTGCATAACCTTTCTGATAAATGGTCCAGTAACAAATTAATATACGTTAAAATTATAACGGCTATGGTCTCATTAAATTGATAAGGAAGGAAGAGAAGGAAGGAAGGAAAGAAGGGAGGGAGGGAGAGAGAGAGAATTTGACAATAGGTGGTGGTCACGTAGGTTGAAGACAAGGGAAAACTGATGCTGCCTCAAAGATTACCGTGAGGCTGCATCTCCGTGTCCTGATCTAACATCTTGAGAAGTTGGATATTCCTCCCTACTCTCCTCCTCCCACCTCCCTCACTCCTCATCCTCCCCTCCCTCCTCCCCCTCCCACTCCCTCCCCTCCCTCCCCTCCTCCCCTCCCTCCCCCTCCCTCCCCCTCCCTCCCATCCCTCCCTCTCCCTCTCCCCTCCCTCCCACTCCCTCCACTCCCTCCACCTCCCTCCACCTCCCTCCCCTCCCTCCCACCTCCCTCCCACTCCCCCACTCCCTCCCCTCCTCCCTCCCTCCCACCTCCCTCCCCTCCCCCACTCCCTCCCCCTCCCTCCCCCCCCCACCCCTCCTCTCACTCCCTCCACCTCCCTCCTCCCTCCCACTCTCCCTCCTCACCTCCCTCCCACCTCCCTCCCACCTCCCTCCACCTCCCTCACACTCCCTCCACCTCCCTCCACACTCCCTCCCCCTCCCTCCCCCTCCCTCCCTCCTCCCTCCCACCTCCCTCCCACCCTCCCTCCTCCACACTCCCTCCACCTCCCTCCACACTCCCTCCCACCTCCCTCCCACCTCCCTCCCACACTCCCTCCCACCTCCCTCCCACACTCCCTCCACCTCCCTCACTCTCTCCCTCCCTCTCCCTCCCACTCTCTCCCTCCCTCTCTCCCTCCCCTCTCTCCCTCCCTCTCCCTCCCCTCCCTCCCTCCCTCTCCCTCCCCCCCTCTCCCCTCCCTCCCTCTCCCTCCCTCTCCCTCCCTCCTCCCTCTCTCCCTCCCTCTCCCTCCCTCTCAAGACAGCTTTCTGCTTTACTCTCCCAACTCTATTACTTGTTATGACGTGAAGGTTTCTCTTCACTTTATAGCACTGCTCTTCTCTCCACGGAAAGAGAAAATACCCGTGTATCATCACCGTGTTGCCGCTATCTTCTTACAACGATAATACCCCCGCATTATCACCGTGTTCAACCGTGTTGTCACAGCAGTGCCACAGTGTTATCACGATCATTCTTCCGTGTTAGTCCCGTGTTACCACCGTGTTACCACAGCAATAACACCGTGTTACCAGTTTTCAAGGAAATACCTCCGTATTGCTACCTTGTTTTCACAGTGTTGCCATCACAGTACTGTGTGTTCTGGATATTACCACCGTATTACACGGTATTACCACCTTGGTAATACCGTGTTAACACCGTGTTCTTTGTCTTTCCTTCCCAGCTCAAACAATCTTCCTCACCCACCACCTCAGAAACATTTCTGCGCCTTTTTCTAACCAGTATTAAATTTTACCACAAATTTCGGGTAAACAGATTCCTTCCTGGGTTAGGGTACAAAGGTTTTTCTCTGGTTTAGGGTTCAAAGACTTCTCTCTGGTTTAGGGTACAAAGGTTTTTTTTCTTTGGTTTAGGGTACAAAGGTTTTTCTTTGGCTTAGAGTACAAATGTTTTACTTTGGTTTAAAGTACAAAGGTTTTTCTCTTGTTTAGGGTACAAAGTTTTTTTTCTTTGGTTTAGGGTACAAAGGTTTTTTTTCTTTGGTTTAGAGTACAGAGGTTTTTTTCTTTGGTTTAGAGTACAGAGGTTTTTTTCTTTGGTTTAGAGTACAGAGGTTTTTTTCTTTGGTTTAGAGTACAGAGGTTTTTTTCTTTGGTTTAGAGTACAAAGGTTTTTCTCTTGTTTAGGGTACAAAGTTTTTTTTCTTTGGTTTAGGGTACAAAGGTTTTTTTCTTTGGTTTTGAGTACAAAGGTTTTTCTCTGGTTTAGGTACAAAGGCTCCTCTCTGGTTTATGTTACAAAACTCGTCTTCTTAATTATCCCGAGGATGATAGAGAGTTAAGGTAATTTACTTTTGCTTAACATTTGGCCTGTTTACGGTTTCGTAAAACAAATTGTAATAATAATTCTGGATTGCAAAACAAATAACTAAAATTTAAAGTTTTTACTAGTAAAGTGGTTTGATAGAATATATACGTATATAAAGATACGACAATTGATATAAATATGGAGTTTAACTCTTACACTTCTCTTGGTACGTATATATATATATATATATATATATATATATATATAACTATGAATAAGTATTTCAACCAGCATATGAATATTGATAAATCAACCTTATAGGTTCGGACTTAGTATTATCTTCACCAATTATCTCAACCACCAGGTAACCTACAATGGTTACCAGGACTTATTCAATAAGCTGAACCATTAAATCACCAGAGTATACAAGACCTCGGAAGTGACACACTTGAGATAGCAAATCAACTAAGAAAGGAAATTAACGACCGAGGAGAGGATTCTCTATGTCTCCCATGAGAGGTCAGCGAGTAACTGCCTGAGGTCAGCGAGTAACTGCCTGAGGTCAGCGAGTAACTGCCTGAGGTCAACCACCGCAGCCCAAACATTGGGTGTGATTACGTTGACCGACAGTGGTACGGCAGACACAGGCAGGTAAACCAGTGAGCCGATAGTTAGCCAAACATTTTCCCTTGTGGAGAGCCAACCATCCTACCTAAGACATAGCTTAATCAAATAATAGTATAAAGTAAGACATTTTCGTTTTAGCTAATAACGGAAATATCTCCAATAAATAATTATGATAATAAAATATACACAATATTAAAAATACCAAACAGGGTTCGCAACATTTAGCTTAGGTTAAGTTAGGTTAAGTTAGGTTAGGTTAAGTTAGGTTAGGTTAAGTTAGGTTAGGTTAAGTTAGGTTAAGTTAGCTTCCTTCAGTGGTAATGTAACAAGGTATTCTTCCTGGCTTAAGGTATCAAGGGTCCTCCCTAAATTATGATGCCCTGGTTTAGAGTAACAATGTTTCGCTCACCACAAGGTAGCAGGCATCAGGGAAACTTGAAGAATTGTGACAATTGTCACAATTCTGAGTTTGAGAGACGAGAAGAAACTTATTGTGCATGTGTATGCGTGTGCTTATGTGTATGTATGCGTGTGCTTATGTGTGTGTATGCGTGTGCTTATGTGTGTGTATGCGTGTGCTTATGTGTATGTGTGTGTGTGTGTGTGTGTATACGAGATATTAGTAGTCACGGAATTTCGACAAGAATCTTCACCCTTCTCAGTGCCATGATCTCTCACCCCAAGCACAGTGCCACCACCCCTCACCCCAAGCACAGTGCCACCACTCCTCACCCCAAGCACAGTGCCACCACCCCCTCCCCCAGCAGAGTTCCACCCCATCATCCCAAGCACAGTGCCACCCCATCATCCCAAGCACAGTGCCAAAACCCCTCACCCCAGCACAGTGCCACCACCCCTCACCCCAAGCACAGTGCCACCACCAATCACCCCAGCACAGTGCCAAAACCCCTCACCCCAGCACAGTGCCACCCCCTCACCCCAGCACAGTGCCACCACCCCTCACCCCAAGAACAGGGCCACCACCCATCACCCCAGCACAGTGCCACCACCTCTCACCCCAGCACAGTGCCACTACCCATTACCCCAGCACAGTGCCACCACCTATCACCCCAGCACAGTGCCAAAACCCATCACCCCAGCACAGTACCATCACCCCTCACTAAAGCACAGTGCCACCACCCCCTCACCCCAGAACAGTGCCACCACACGCTCACCACCAGCACAGTGTCACCACCCCCTCACCAAAGCACAGTGCCACCACCCTTCACCAAAGCACAGTGCCACCACCCCTCACCAAAGCACAGTGCCACCACCCCCTCACCAAAGCACAGTGCCACCACCCCCTCACCAAAGCACAGTGCCACCACCCCCTCACCAAAGCACAGTGCCACCACCCACCTCACCCCAGAACAGTGCCACCACACGCTCACCCCCAGCACAGTGCCACCCAGCCTCTAACTCCACAATAGCTGTCACAGTGACAAGTATTAGTGTCGTGGGTCAGTTTCTCCACACTCACTCTACTCTGTATAGCCCTACCTGGAGGGTGTTCCGGGGGTCAACGCCCCCGTGGTCTGGTCTTCGACCAGGTCTCTCAGTGAATCAGGGCCTGATGAAGTAGGCTGTTACTGCTGGCCGCACTCAATTCAATGTACGAACCACAGCCCGGCTGATCGGGTACTGACTTTAGGTATCTGTCCAGTTTTTCTTGAAGGCTAATTCCCCTGATATATGATGGAAGGCCGTTGAATAATCTTGGGCCTCGGACAATTTGTTGTCTCTTATTCTAAGACGCGCGTCGGAAAACACCTGTCCGGTGTCCTGACGAACCTACCCTACCTTACTGTACTCGTGGCACTACTGCTCTTCACTGGGGGGATGTTGCACCGTCCGCCAAGTCTTTTGCTTTCATAGGGAGTGATTTGTGTGTGCAGATTTGGGACCAATCCATCTAGGATTTTCCAAGAGTTCCAGGGAGTACAGGTCAAGGGACTTCAAACGTTCCCAGTAATTAAGGTGCTTTACTAAGCTAATGCGTCCTGTGAATGTTCTCTATACATTCTCTAGGTTTGTTACTTCACCTGCCTTACATGGGACTCTTAGTGTACAGGTGTTCCAACCCAGGGAGAACAAGTATCTGAATTAAAGAGAATCATCATTGGCATGGCATCCCTTGTTTTGGAAGTTCTCATTATCCATCATATCATTTTCCTCGCAAATATGATAGTGGCACTGTTGTCATCCTTGAAGGCGAGATCCTCTGACATTAGTTTTTTGCTCTATTCAGCGGTTAGAATTTGTTGTATATTCTCTCTTCTTTAACTAATTTTATGTTAACACTTGTAACTTGTGTGACTCATTTTAACTCTTACCACAGTGCATCTTACCCTACAGTGCCTCTACCGGCCCTACAGTGCCTCTCCCGGCCCTACAGTGCCTCTCCCGGCCCTACAGTGCCTCTCCCGGCTCTACAGTGCCTCTCCCGGCTCTACAGTCGCCTCTCCCGGCACTAGTCGCCTTTTGGTAATTCAGTGCCTCACAGTGCTTCTCTCGGCCCTACAGTCGCCTCTCCCGGCACTACAGTCGCCTCTCCCGGCACTACAGTCGCCTCTCCCGGCACTACAGTCGCCTCTCCCGGCACTACAGTCGCCTCTCCCGGCACTACAGTCGCCTCTCCCGGCACTACAGTCGCCTCTCCCGGCACTACAGTCGCCTCTCCTGGCACTACAGTCGCCTCTCCTGGCACTACAGTGCCTCACAGTGCCTCTCTTGGTCCTACAGTGTCTCTCCCGGCCCAACAGTCGCCTCTCCCGGCCCAACATTCGCCTCTCCCGGCACTATAGTCGCCTCTCCCGGCACTATAGTCCCATCTCCCGGCACTATAGTCCCCTCTCCCGGCACTATAGTCCCCTCTCCCGGCACTATAGTCGCCTCTCCCGGCACCACAGTGTCTCTCCTGGCACCACAGTGTCTCTCCTGGCACCACAGTGTCTCTCCTGGCACCACAGTGTCTCTCCTGGCACTACAGTGCCTTTCCTGGCACCAATGAGGCTATTGCAAACTTGTCACCTCCAAGTTTATTCTATATTACTTCCTCTGTCTATTTACTAAAGTTATGACGCCTGTCAAGCCGGATATTCATTGATTATGCCGCTCAGCGTGCCGACACTCTCTCCCTGGCACCCTCACCTGCGTGGCCCCCTCAACTGTGTGGCACCCTCACCTGTGTGGCACCCCTCACCTGTGTGGCACCCCTCACCTGTGTGGCACCCCTCACCTGTGTGGCACACTCACCTCAGGAGCACCCCTTCACCTCAGTGGTACCCACCTCATCTAAGTAGCACCACCTCATCTCAGTAGTACCCCCTCATCTAAGTAGCACCTCATCTCAATAGCACCCCCCCCCCCTCACATGCTAGTGGATGGCAGAAAGTTATTACCTCTGTCTCATCTAGCATGACCTGTACCCACTAGTGGATCCTGTCCACTGCTGACGCTGTCTTCAACTGCTGCATCTCTAGCTCCAGTATATAGCTCTCCACCCCTCGGATCCTGCTTCGGAAGAATCAAGGCTATAAAGAGCTGAACAACTTAACATCACCTCACGATCTCCACTGTCTTCCGTATAATAGTCTCTTCATTTGGTAGAGAAAAGTGCCGAGTACCTGAAACGTTTCGCCCGTAGACATTCCCAGGTGTTACACGTGTTTATAGTCTTCAGATTTGGTCTAATGGGTAGCGATTAGACACACACATTTCTCCAGTACTCATAAGACAGGGTTCACACCCTCCTCTCAGTGGTAAATGAGGGCTGAGGCAGTGTGCACGCCGCACCCTCCTCTCAGTAGCAACTGAGGCAGTGTGCACGCCGCACCCTCCTCTCAGTGGTAACTGAGGCAGTGTGCACGCCGCACCCTCCTCTCAGTGGCAACTGAGGCAGTGTGCACGCCGCACCCTCCTCTCAGTGGCACTGAGGCGTGTGCACGCGCACCTCCTCTCAGTGGCAACTGAGGCAGTGTGCACGCCGCACCCTCCTCTCAGTGGTAACTGAGGCAGTGTGCACGCCGCACCCTCCTCTCAGTGGCACTGAGGCAGTGTGCACGCCGCACCCTCCTCTCAGGGGTAACTGAGGCAGTGTGCACGCCGCACCCTCCTCTCAGTGGCAACTGAGGCAGTGTGCACGCCGCACCCTCCTCTCAGTGGTAACTGAGGCAGTGTGCACGCCGCACCCTCCTCTCAGTGGCAACTGAGGCAGTGTGCACGCCGCACCCTCCTCTCAGTGGTAACTGAGGCAGTGTGCACGCCGCACCCTCCTCTCAGTGGTAACTGAGGCAGTGTGCACGCCGCACCCTCCTCTCAGTGGTAACTGAGGCAGTGTGCACGCCGCACCCTCCTCTCAGTGGTAACTGAGGTAGTGTGCACGCCGCACCCTCCTCTCAGTGGTAACTGAGGCAGTGTGCACGCCGCACCCTCCTCTCAGTGGCAACTGAGGCAGTGTGCACGCCGCACCCTCCTCTCAGTGGTAACTGAGGCAGTGTGCATGCCGCACCCTCCTCTCAGTGGCAACTGAGGCAGTGTGCACGCCGCACCCTCCTCTCAGGGGCAACTGGGGCAGTGTGCACGCCGCACCCTCCTCTCAGTGGTAACTGAGGCAGTGTGCACGCCGCACCCTCCTCTCAGTGGTAACTGAGGCAGTGTGCACGCCGCACCCTCCTCTCAGTGGTAACTGAGGCAGTGTGCACGCCGCACCCTCCTCTCAGTGGTAACTGAGGCAGTGTGCACGCCGCACCCTCCTCTCAGTGGTAAATGAGGCAGTGTGCACGCCGCACCCTCCTCTCAGTGGTAACTGAGGCAGTGTGCACGCCGCACCCTCCTCTCAGTGGTAACTGAGGCAGTGTGCACGCCGCACCCTCCTCTCAGTGGTAACTGAGGCAGTGTGCATGCCGCACCCTCCTCTCAGTGGTAACTGAGGCAGTGTGCATGCCGCACCCTCCTCTCAGTGGCAACAGAGGCAGTGTGCACGCCGTACCCTCCTCTCAGTGGTAACTGAGTCAGTGTGCACGCCGCACCCTCCTCTCAGTGGCAACTGAGGCAGTGTGCACGCACCCTCCTCTCAGTGGCAACTGAGGCAGTGTGCACACACCCTCCTCTCAGTGGCAACTGAGGCAGTGTGCACGCCGCACCCTCCTCTCAGGGGCAACTGGGGCAGTGTGCACGCCGCACCCTCCTCTCAGGGGCAACTGAGGCAGTGTGCACGCCGCACCCTCCTCTCAGTGGTAACTGAGGCAGTGTGCACGCCGCACCCTCCTCTCAGTGGTACTGAGGCAGTGTGCACGCCGCACCTCCTCTCAGTGGCAACTGAGGCAGTGTGCACGCCGCACCCTCCTCTCAGTGGTAACTGAGGCAGTGTGCACGCACCCTCCTTCAGTGGTAACTGAGGCAGTGTGCACGCCGCACCCTCCTCTCAGTGGTAACTGAGGCAGTGTGCACGCCGCACCCTCCTCTCAGTGGTAACTGAGGCAGTGTGCACGCCGCACCCTCCTCTCAGTGGTAACTGAGGCAGTGTGCACGCCGCACCCTCCTCTCAGTGGTAAATGAGGCAGTGTGCACGCCGCACCCTCCTCTCAGTGGTAACTGAGGCAGTGTGCACGCCGCACTCTCCTCTCAGCTCCTCTCAGTGGTAACTGAGGCAGTGTGCACACACCCTCCTCTCAGTGGTAACTGAGGCAGTGTGAACACCCTGAGGGTTAAGAGATCTTCAATATTTCTTGAAAAGTTGTAAAGACTCAACAAACTTTTAATAAAATCACTAAACGTTGAATTTTAAACACAATGACCCACCAGTTCCATTTCCATTATATTATGTCCATGTTGGCGCTTAAAAACTCGTATTTATCACTAATTTTGGGACATTGATTTCAAATGTGAACTTAGTTTTGCTCCAACACGAACAGTTTCCTTGAAATAGAACCCCGCGGTGAACGGTTTCACCAAGACAGTCATCATGGAGAAGAGATGTCAGGGGAAACCGAACTATGAGCCTGATGGTCGACTATTGCTGGACACTGGTGCGGGTGCGTCATACTGGAAATTTCATGTTTAGTCCCGGAACTGAGAGGTATGTCTTATGAGGAGACATGATGATAACGTATAAAATACTAAGTGGAATTGACAAGGTGGACAGGGTTCGAATGTTTCAGAGATGGGATATAGGAACAAGGGGCCATAATTGGAAGCTGAAAACCCAGATGAGTCATAGGGATGTTAGGAAGTATTTCTTTAGCCTTAGAGTTGTAAAGAAGTGGAATAATCTGGAGAGTGAAATAGTGGAAGCAAGTTCCATACATAGCTTTAAGAAGAGGTATGATAAAGCTTATGGAGCAGGGAGAGTGAATTAGTATCGACCAGTGAAGAGGCGGGGCGAGGAGCTATGACTCGACCTCTGCAACCACATATAGATGAATACATATAGGTGATTACACACACGTACGTGCATACATGTCGTGCCGAATAGGTAAAAACTTTCGATTTAGGTTTAAATAGCAACGGTCTTCTTGCCGAATAAGGAAAGTGAAAATTTGTGAATGCAATAATTTCGCAAAAATCATTCTGAACCTAACGAAAAAAATATACTTCATTGTGTTTATTTATTACTAAATTATTGTAAACTTATCTCAAATTTATTTAGTTGAATTAGGCTAAATTAAATTGCGTTAGGTAAGTTTTCTAAGGTTCTTTTTGTACAAAATTATTAATTTTTACATTAACATGAATGAAAAAAAATGTATCTTTAAACGTATAAGAGAAAACTTTAGAATGAACTTAATTTTAAATGAGTTCTTGCTAATTAACCAGTTTTACCTATTCGGCACAATATATATATATATATATATATATATATATATATATATATATATATATATATAGGCCCTTTCCCACCGAGTCATAAAAAGGAGACACTTTCATCATCACTCACTCCATCACTGTCTTGCTAGAGTCATAAATACACTACAGTAAAGCTGCATGAGTATCACAGTCCAATGTTCTTTTAACCACAGTAAGCCTCGAGTGTGATTATCAAGTCGACAAATTTCTCAGATTGGCTTCTGTCGATCATGGTTCCAGTGACAGATTTCAACAAATAAGCAGTTCACCCTATTCAATACCTTTTTTTTCTGCCATTTGCCACTAAGGCGCACTGTTATTTGGCATCTTCTAAATTATTATTTGCTAACTCTTATGCCAAACTCGTTGCAGATAAATTATGCCCCATCCCTGGTATGATCCCACCTGCATTTTTGCACAGTAGCGATATCTCGGGAACAATCACGGGTACCTTTCACACCATCTTCTATTCTCCGAGAGAACTGATCTTCCGTAGTTGGTGAATCGGTAAACAGATGGTTGCGCACAACGCCGCGAGGTTCTTCAGCTGTCAGCCTCTAGCTAAGTGCTCCCCACAGCACGCGCCACACGCCATCACAGCCGTGGTGATAACTTAAGCACAATATGCAAAGTAAAAGATGTCACCACACCAGTCTCACTGAGAGCATGTCTACATGCAGAGAAAGATCGCTGAAACTCGCCTAACAGCAAGGTATAATTCTTCCGACAAGGGTAACCCCCCTTCCCATTTCACAAACTCCGGTGCCTCTTTTGAGGAATTTAGCGCTAGATTGTGCTATAAGCAACGACCGGTAACAATGTCAAAAGAATCACCCAACAAGGAAAGAGGTTAGACTGAGCTAAAACATGCGCGATTAACACCCACACATACAAAAAAAAATCTTGTACATTTGTGAACGTAATACAAGCGAGAATCATGGTTAACAGACCACAACACTAAGACCAGTGTTCATAATGAGGTCTAAACGAGCGGCAGCCTAGAGAGCTCCAGAGTAGCTGAGGTGAGTAATCTGATTATCCCTATTACAGCCTCCAAATTTTGCCTTGTACGTGGCAGAGAAGTCATATACGTTAAGAAATATCTAACAGTGCGCGTTTTATAAAAAAAAATGGATAGAAAATATCTAACAATGATATTAAAGCTAATGTTTGTGGCTGCTACAATGCGGAGATAACCCAAGCCCCAACGAGACCTTATTCTCCTGCAGTGTCCCCCACGGCGCAACTCGCTGCTGTATCGTCGTCCTCTTGTTTTGCAGGTATGGCGTAGTTACATTATAATTTCTAATGTAAAATGTAAGTTTTGGGAACATGAGCATGGATCTCACCCATTTATATACTTAAAGGTAAAGACATGGAAGTTTTAAGTAAAAATAAATTATTTACTTTATAACGCGCATGCGCCCCTTCTCAGATGACGTCGCCTCCAGAGATGACAACAAACTGCCACTGTACTTCTTGCAAATAAACAATGAAAATTGCCTGTAATTTAATAATTTAAAGTACATACATTACAACAATTTAAAGTACACACAGTACAGTAATTTAAAATACATACGTAACAAAAATTTAAAGCTCATATATTATTGCCATTGGCAGTGAATAAATAAATAAGGTAGCAAAGTTTGCCTCACAGATCTGGGATAATGACAACGTAAGGAATGAACGTCAAGTGCAAAATTTCGACGGACTTCATCACATTTGACTTCATTTGTCAAGAAACAAGAGAGCGCGTTGATTATCCACAATGTGTTAGTTGTTTCAGGGAATCAATGAAGTCTGTTAAACTGAAACTTCTCGTAAAGCGTGACTCGTAAAGCGTGACTCGTAAAGCGTGACTCGTAAAGCGTGACTCGTAAAGCGTGACTCGTAAAGCGTGACTCGTAAAGCGTGACTTCAACTGGCAAGAGAAGAATGAAGATTATTTCTAGCGACAGTTATGAGGTGTTCAGCGGCAGTGTCTCCACTCAACAGGTGCAGTCTACGGAAAAGACAAGTAATGGAGTGCACGCGTCCTGCATTGTTGCATACAAAGTTGCTCAGGCCAAGACGATTCGTACTATTGTAGAGCAACTTGTGCTCCCCTGTGCAACAGAGATGGTGCAACTTGTACTTGGCGAGGAACCAACGAAGAAAGATGAATGATATGTCTGTCTCTGACTGCATCTTGTGTATGAAATATGTCCCATTTGTTTGTCATACAAATCGCCAAATCTACCGATGTCTCGCTGTGGTCTCAGTTATCGGTGTTTGCACGATACATGGTTGAGGGAAACTTCAAAGATGAATTTCTTTTTCTGTAAGAGACTATAAGGCTGAGAAAGAGTTCGAAATTGTTAAGAATTTCATGGAAGAACATGGTTTGGATTGGATCAGTTTTGTGGGTGTCACCACTGATGGGGCACCTGCCGTGCTGGTATCAGGATCAGTCTTCCAAATGGGGGTGAAACAGCGCGCTCCAATGGTAACCGGAGTTCATTGCACCAGTCATAGGGAAGCATTGCCATCAAAAACCTTGCCGGAACAACCGAACGTCGTTTTCGAAGGGTTAGTGAAGGTGGTCAATTACATTAAACTATCGGCTGTCTCGTAAAGATTTTACCAGGACGTGCGTGCCGTACGTGCGTGACGTGCGGACGTGCGTGACGTGCGTGCTTGGACGTGCTCTAAACTTCTCTTCGGTGACTGTCACCTGGGAACGCACTCAGAATTTTTCATTTGAGAAAAGAGTTTGATTTATCCATGCTTAAGGGAAAGAGAAATTCCCAAACGTGTTGAAGTAAAATTCTAGAATTCCCTCATCTTTTCGATATTTTTTTTAATCTTTAATAAACCGAAAAGAAAAAAAAGGTGTATATTTGTTTTCTCGCCAAGGCCTCATCAAGGCTTTTCTTGAGAAATTGGAACACTGGTTCGTGGTTGTCACGTTTGGAGACAAGGAAACATTCGGAAGCAAACTTTGTATTATTTACAGAAGCAACGGGACGAGTTCCAACGGTACTCTACGGTGGTGGACAAGACAGCGATGGGTTATCTTCCACAAGCAATCTAGAACATAAGAAAGGAGGAACACTGTAGTAGGCCTGTTGGCCCATACTGGGCAGGTCCTTCACCGGCCCATACTGGGCATGTCCTTCAACGGCCCATACTGGGCATGTCCTTCAACGGTCCATACTGGGCAGGTCCTTCAACGGCCCAGATGTTAATAGTTCCAAAGGGTCTGCAGATGGAATTCTTGGATCTAAAAAATTATTTGGCAGTCTATCATGGAGGAATTTGGGCCAGCATTACTGGGAGTTACTGGAGCGTGCCATCACACGCTGTTAGATTTGCTTTGCCCTTTGCATTAAATTGTATGTGCGATACTGGATTTTCGTGTTTGTTAACATAAGAACATAAGAATGGAGGAACACTGCAGAAGGCCTACTGGCCCATACAAGGCAGGTCCTTATCAAAACCACCACTACCTAAGAATTTATTCCCGTACTCACGACACAAATCAAACCCAGCCCCTCCCACTCATATATTTGTCCAATCTCTTTTTAAAGCCACCCAAGGTCCTAGCCTCTATCACAGTACTCGGAAGATTGTTCCACGCATCTACAACTCTGTTCGAAAACCAGTACTTGCCTATGTCCTTTCTAAATCTAAATTTATCCAATTTAAATCCGTTATTTCTGGTTCTTACTTGGTTCGATATCCTCAGTATTTTATTAATATCTCCTTTGTTTATGCCCATCATCCACTTGTACACCTCGATGATATCTCCCCTCATTCTACGTCTCTCCAGAGAGTGGAGATTCAACGCTCTGAGTCTATCTTCATACGGGAGATTTCTTATACTGTAAATCATTTTAGTCATTCTTCTTTGTATGTTCTCCAATGAATCTATATCCATCCTGTAGTAAGGAGACCAAAACTGAGCTGCATAATCCAAATGAGGTCTCACTAGTGATGTATAGAGCTGTAAAATAACTTTTGGACTTCTGTTGCTTATACTTCTTGAAATAAATCCTAGTAATCTGTTAGCCTTATTGCGCACACTTAGGCACTGTTGTCTTGGCTTTAGATTCCTGCTTACCATGACTCCCAAGTCTTTTTCACATAAGAACATAAGAACATAAGAAAGGAGGAACACTGCAGCAGGCCTGTTGGCCCATACTAGGCAGGTCCTTCACAATCCGTCCCACTAACAGAATATTTGCTCAACTAACAGAATATTTGCTCAACAAACAGAATATTTGCTCTACTTCACCTAGTTTATAAATTCGAGGGATATTTTCATTACCAAGGACTAGTACCTTACACTTGTCCACATTGAACTTCATCTGCCACTTTTGAGACCAAGACATTAATTTGTCCAAATCCTCCTGGAGTTCACTGGTATCCTCCTCAGAATGAATCATACGGCCTATTTTTGTATCATCAGCAAATTTACTCATGTCACTTGCAATTCCTTCATCAAGGTCATTTATGTAAATTATGAACAACAATGGGCCTAAAACTGATCCTTGTGGAACGCCACTAGTGACTAATCCCCATTCAGATTTGACCCCATTAATGGAAACTCTCTGCTTTCTATTGGTAAGCCATGCCTCTATCCATGCTAGAACTTTACCTCCTATACCATGAGCTGCCACCTTTCTTAAGAGTCTCTTGTGAGGTACTCTATCGAAGGCCTTACTGAAATCCAAGTAAACTACATCATATTCTTTATCACTGTCTACTGCCTCAAATGTTTTATTGAAAAACGTCAGCAAATTTGTCAGGCAGGAACGACCCCTCGTAAACCCATGCTGAGATTCATTAATCAAATTATGTTCTTCAAGGTGACTTCTGATAATATCAGCTATAATTGATTCTAATAATTTGCCTACTATAGATGTGAGGCTTATTGGACGGTAATTTGATGGAATGGACTTATCCCCTGATTTGAATATAGGAACTACATTAGCTATCTTCCACATCTCTGGCACAATACCAGTTAGGATGGACGTATTAAACACATTTGTTAATGGCTGACTAAGTTCCAACTTGCATTCTTTAAGTACCCTGGAAAACAACTCGTCGGGTCCCGGGGACTTATTTTGCTTCCGTTTATCTATCTGTTTGATAACCATGTCCCTCGTGACAGTACTATTAGTTAACTTGAATTCTTCAGGAACTGAATAATTGTTAATTTCTGGAATCTCATTTACGTCTTCTTGTGTAAAGACTGACAAAAATAGTCATTAAATAGAAAACACATTTCCAGTTCGTTATCCGTCAGCTGTCCATTCCCAATTTTCAGAGGTCCTACCTTTTCCCTCAACTTCGTCCTATACACTTGAAAGAACCCTTTTGGATTAGTCTTTGATTCATTAGCAACCTTAATCTCATAGTCACGTTTAGCCTTTCTAATCCCTTTTTTACTTCTCTTTTCAACTGAACATATTGGTCAATAAGGTTAACATCTCCTCTTTTGATGCGCCTATAAATTCCTCTTTTCTCCCCTAATAGATGTTTTAGCCTCCTGTTAATCCATTTGGGATCGTTATTATTTGACCTAAATTCTCTCTGGGGAATAAATATACTCTGTGCACGTTGTACATTATTAAGAAAAAATCATAAACGCAGATCCCATCGTAATCGTTAGCTAGATTACCCCAGTCGAGATTAGACAGGTGTTCTCTAAGTCCAGTATAGTCGGCAGAACGAAAATCAAGAACTTTTACCGTATTATCCCTATTCTCGTACTCCCAGGTAATATTAAAAGTAATGGATTTGTGATCACTTGCGCCAAGCTCTTCAGTGATCTTCAGATTATTTACAAGGGTTTCTTTATTTGACAAGACTAGGTCGAGCAAATTATTACCTCTGGTAGGCTCCGTCACACACTGCTTCAGAAAACAGTCCTGAACTACTTCCATAAAGTCACTGGACTCCAGATTACCGGTCAAAGAAGTCCAGTCAATTTAACTAAAGTTAAAATCCCCTACTATCACTACGTTATTGTGTCTAGAAGCCCTAACAATTTCGTCCCAAAGAAGTCTCCCTCTATCGTGATCCAAGCCTGGAGGTCGGTATATTACACCTACAATCAGTTTTTCTTGACCTTCTAGAAACTCTACCCAAACAGATTCTGTTAATGATCCATCTATTTTTATGCCGGTTTTTATGCAGCAATTTATATTTTCTCGTACATATAATGTTGCATATTAAGTCCAAACAGAGCAATCAGCTTGTGGTGGAAAGCGTTATTCGTTGTATATTATTAATCGTCACTGCGAACATTGTAAAGCCTCAATGAGAAGAGAATACAAAAACTTTTAGTAAACTAATTTTAAGCCAAAATGTTTATTGTCTACTATATCATTTCTCAAGATGACACACATTTTTTTTGATAGTCCTGGCGGTCCATGGACCAGAACAAGGTGAGAACCACTGAACCAGAAAATGAAAATATTTATCGGGTCTTGGTCATTTATTTTGAATCTGTCAACTGGTTTGGAAAACTTCTCTTTATTGACTGACTTTGGGTAATTAAATTTCAGCCTGTTCTCCATTAATTGATGAAAATTCATTTGTAAATTGCTGCTTGAAAAGATTAGTATTTTTCAAATGGGAAGACGCTTCTGTCATTATCAGAAAGCTGTCCGGAGTTATATTTTTTCCCCAATTTTATTTAAATGCGCAAATGCAACTTGTCTTATTACTATGAATTTTCCCTGAGTCTTTAATTTCAAAGTCTAGTTTGACTTTTGTTTTTTTCCAACTATTGAGTTGAACATCTCAAAGTTGCTTCTCTGTGTTCGTGTTTCTGTAAATACTTCTCATCTTATAGAAGAAATGTTTTAGCTTTTGCTTATTTATAAAGTTCATTTTTCTATTTTAGAAATTTTAGAAAAATGTGACGGGAGTAATCCCCTACACTGACCTCGTCAGTCACCTAAGTCGTAACTAGTTTGGTCTCACGTAATTACACCAGGATTTTCTTACTTACCAGAATAAGGTCGGATAGGCTCTTGATTGATGATTTACTCAATTCTATTGAAATGAAATCTATCCTATCAAAAATATTTACGTTAAATCCTTTTCGGTTTCGTCCCAATTTCTCTATTTTCGCCTTTTTTTTTTTTTAATTCTGGTCTATATAACACACCTAAGACTAATTTTTCACGTACCTCAAGAAGCTGCAGCCAAACCAGTTCTGTGTCTCTTCATTCACCATTATTTCTATCAATGTGAAGTAACTTTTCCCTAGAAGTTAAGTTCAACAAACATGACAACACATGATTGTACGAGAGTTTAAAACTTGTAGTTAAAAAAAGCGTTATGTTAAAAATTGTATAAAATTCCAACAAGTTGATGATTAAGACACATGTGTAACAGTTGGGTGTCTTTATTGTTGAGGCGTTTCGCCTACGCAGTAGACTTCTTCAGTCAAATTGTACATAAATGGTATACAATACCGAGATGAAAAATTAGACACAAAAATACCTATATGTTCCACATGTGTCTAATTCTCCTTCTTCAGTCAGATACAGAGGCAGGAAGTGTAGTAGTGAAATGAAGATTATGTAATCAGTCCATCAGCCTTGGAGGAAAAGTATTTGAGGTAGTCAGTCCCTCAGCCTGGGGGAAGAGTTCACCTCCATAGATATATTAGTGCTGAAAGTTTGAAGCCGATCAGGAATGATCTTGATACAAGTGACCAGAGGGCACCTGTACATGCCAGTAATTGCATGAACCTCGCCTTAATTAGTGTAAACCAGCGGTGAAAGTTTGAAGCCGATCTGATCACGTATTCTCGAGTAATAAACGAGAATCTTCAAAGCAGAAAAATCAAGCATTAAGTAAAGGTACCACATCGGGAATATCTTAACACCCAAGAAAAATGTTAATTAGCATTAAACTGACAAAAAAAGGGTAATTCATGCCTTTATAAACAAGACATGTAACTCATGCTCTTAAAAGTCAAAACGACAATTCATGAATAATAATCGTAGGTAAGACAGCAACTCGTGCGGACTCTAGACTAGTCTGGTTCGTGTCACCGCCACTAGAGGTAATGGTTTAATCGTACAACAATACTGTGAAACAAATCGTGTCTTCATGATGTGGTATTATGCAAAACATCACTACCAGCGATGCAAGATGTAAAACAACCACAGGGACAACTTTTTGCGAGCAAAAACATTCACTCTGAACGTGTTTGCTCGGATTTCCTCCTCTTTTCTGCAACACTGCAACCTCCTGATGTGTTGATTGCAATACGAAAGGCCTAAAGCTATCTTTCAACTCCCCCTGTGGTTGTTTTGCATGAAGTATATCAACTAGGCTTTGCTTATTCTCTTCCCTGGAAGAATATTATTCGAGTACAAAAAGAAAGCGCGTCTGTGTGGAGTCAGCAGACGAATAAACAAGCCTCATGACCCACAGCGTCTGTGTGGAGTCAGCAGACGAATAAACAAGCCTCATGACCCACATGGTTTAGCGATTAACGTGAATTGTATGATTCCTTCCCTGGACAATGTCAACACACACCAACAGATGCTTGTTGAACAAGACTAAAATTAACGTTTTTATTACAAACTGAAGTAAAATGCGAGAACTTACCTGCCCACGAGCAGGAAATTACACCTACCTGCAACGAGATTTAATATTAATGTCACATCTAACATGTTCATGTCCAATTTTATTGATGTCTTCACTTTTATTTTCATGTAACAGCTGGTGGAAAATATTCTTAAATAGACGGTATTTAATGTTATAGACATCATCAGTGAGTTTCTCCTGATAAAGGCGTTGCTATGGGCAATGTTTACCTTCAGGTGAAGACAGGTCGTGACCACATCCTGGAGGATGATGAAGCCAGGGTGTGGCCTCGTCTTGAAGGATGATGAAGCCAGGGTGTGGCCTCGTCTTGAAGGATGATGAAGCCAGGGTGTGGCCTCGTCTTGAAGGATTATGAAGCCAGGGTGTGGCCTCGTCTTGAAGGATGATGAAGCCAGGGTGTGGCCTCGTCTTGAAGGATGATGAAGCCAGGGTGTGGCCTCGTGTCTTGAGGGATGAAGCCAAGGTGTGGCCTCGTCTTGAGGAATGAAGCTAGGGTGTGGCCTTGAAGGATGAAGAAGCCAGGGCGTGGCCTTCTCTTGAAGGATGAAGAAGCCAGGGTGTGGCGTGTGGAGTCGTCTTTAAGGATGAAGCTAGGACATGGCCTTGTCACCACTTACTCCCGGGGGGAGGACACAGACGAGATACGATCATGCCTGCAACACTGTACACATTATGCCTGCAACACTGTACACATGGCTGCAACACTGTAAACACATCACCGATTCGATATATCTCACTCATTATATTCTTATATTCGATATATATATGTCGTGGCTTAAATAGCAACGCTCTTCTTGCCGAATAAGGCAATCGAAAATTTGTGTATGCAATAATTTCGCAAAAATCATTCTGAACCTAACGAAACAAATATATTTCATTGTGTTTGTTTATTATTAAATTATTGTAAACTTATCTAAATATATATTTAGTTGGATTAGGCTAAATTAAATTGCGCTTGTTATAATAAGGTTAGGTAAATTTTCTAAGGTTCTTTTGGTACAAAATTATTAATTTTTACATTAATATAAATGAAAAAATATATATCTTAAGTGGTACAGCTGCTGCTGTACCACTTAATAGCACACTGTTAACACTTAACGAAACACTATAAACATTACACTTAACAAAACACTGTAAACAACACTTAAGGAAGTACTGTAAACACAACACTGTAAACACTTAACGAAGCACTGTAAACACAAGACGGATCACTATTTTCGTCACAGTTTTCTCACTGTTACAAGCACTGGCGCTATTCACTGCTCCCTCAGGTCTGAATGCAAGGCTCAGACAACCTGGGTTTTGAACGCTCAGTGAAGCCATTCATGAAGCCAAGCCGCTCGTGAACACCCTCAGGAAAACGTTCATGAACGCGCTCATGAACACCCCCCATCTATTGTCTGGAATTGCTAACCTGATCGACCAAGCTGTTAGTGTCCGCTTCAGAGAAGTCTGTCGAGGTCCCTCTTGAAGACAAATAAAGGTCTGTTCATTTCCCTTAACACTTACTGAGTTCCCTCTGAGTGGACTCATCGCTTCCATGCTTTACGATGGACGTATCCGGTACCGTCTGTCGAGACTTGTGCTCATATGTGGTAGTTTTGGTGTACAGGTTTGGTACCAGTCCCTCCACCGAGATAGTGACTAGACAAAGAAGAGAACACTAGAGAGAACACTATAAAGAAGATAACTCTACAAAGAAGAGAACTCTACAAAGAAGAGAACACTACAAAGAAGAGAACACTACAAAGAAGAGAACACTACAGAGAACACTACAAAGAAGACAACAAATAAGAGAACACAAGAAAGAGAACACTATAAATAAGAGAACACTATAAAAAAGACAACAAAGAGAACACAAAAGAGAACACTACAGAGAAGAGAACACTGCAAAGAAGATAACACTACAGAGAAGAGAACACTACAGAGAAGAGAACACTACAGAGAAGAGAACACTACAAAAAAGAGAACACTACAAAAAAGAGAACACTACGAAGAAGGAAGTACTAAAGACTACATATTACATCCAGTAAACTTTGACATAAGTATAAAATATAAACCTGTGTAATAAATGGTTTTGAAAACCGACGAGTAGAATGATTGAGACACATATGCAACATATGGGAACCTTTATTAAAGAAACGTTTCGCCACACAGTGGCTTCATCAGTTAGTATTGGACTGAATTAAGGGAAGATATTCGAATTCTTACGATACTATACGAAATTGAGTCAGTGTTCCCTGTTAGCAGAACATGAGACTGGTTACCAAGGAAAGACTGTCGTGAATAATGTGTGTAGTTGCGACGCTCTAAGCTATTAACTCTCACACCTTCTATTATATGTAGAGTATCTGTGGTACATTACACATATGAAAGGAAAGCCAAACTATTTTCCACTACACAACCCAAATTCACATGAAACATACATAGATATTGATTTATACTTAAGGTGTGACTAGTTATACACCATTTCAACTGAGTTAAGTTGTATCTCGCTCAGAATTAAAGTTTTACATAATTAACAAACTATGTTGTTTAAGATCACAGTCTATCCAGTTAGTACTCAGTTATTAATACACTGTATGTATGGTATATTAAACAAAAAAAGTGAAACAAATTTTGCGTATGTATATACATTTATCAGTATATATTTTGAACATAAAATACCTCATCAAAATAAGTGTGTTTTTCAAGTGACGATATACAAGTGACATGTACTGTATTGCTCAAAAAATGTATGATTTATTGCAAAATATTCAGTGATCACCACCTCTTGCAAGAGCTCAGAAATAATGACATGTGTCACATGATTACTCACCACTGTTTACCATCACAGTTTACCATGCACAGTGAATGACACCAGGAAACTAACAACAAGCAACAGTGAATTAAATTAATATTTCATACCGAAGACACTACATGTACCAGGAGCACACATACCAAGACCATACATGCACCAGGAGCACACATACCAAGACACTACATGTACCAGGAGCACACATACAAGACACTACCTGCACCAGGAGCACACATACCAAGACACTACATGCACCAGGAGCACACATACCAAGACACTACCTGCACCAGGAGCACACATACCAAGACACTACATGCACCAGGAGCACACATACCAAGACCCTACATGCACCAGGAGCACACATACCAAGACACTACATGTACCAGGAGCACACATACCAAGACCATACATGCACCAGGAGCACACATACCAAGACACTACATGCACCAGGAGCACACATACCAAGACCCTACATGCACCAGGAGCACACATACCAAGACCCTACATGCACCAGGAGCACACTTACCAAGACCATACATGCACCAGGAGCACACATACCAAGACACTACCTGCACCAGGAGCACACTTACCAAGACCATACATGCACCAGGAGCACACTTACCAAGACCCTACATGCACCAGGAGCACACATACCAAGACCCTACATGCACCAGGAGCACACATACCAAGACCCTACATGCACCAGGAGCACACATACTAAGACCATACATGTACCAGGAGCACACATACCAAGACCATACATGCACCAGGAGCACACATACCAAGACCCTACATGTACCAGGAGCACACATACCAAGACCATACATGTACCAGGAGCACACATACCAAGACCATACATGCACCAGGAGCACACATACCAAGACCATACATGTACCAGGAGCACACATACCAAGACCATACATGTACCAGGAGCACACATACCAAGACCATACATGCACCAGGAGCACACTTACCAAGACACTACATGCACCAGGAGCACACATACCAAGACCATACATGCACCAGGAGCACACATACCAAGACCCTACATGCACCAGGAGCACACTTACCAAGACACTACATGCACCAGGAGCACACATACCAAGACACTACATGTACCAGGAGCACACATACCAAGACCCTACATGTACCAGGAGCACACATACCAAGACACTACATGCACCAGGAGCACACATACCAAGACACTACATGTACCAGGAGCACACTTACCAAGACACCTACATGACCAGGAGCACACATACCAAGACCCTACATGCACCAGGAGCACACATGCCAAGACACTACATGTACCAGGAGCACACATACGCAAGACCCTCACATGACCAGGAGCACACATACCAAGACCTACATGTACCAGGAGCACACATACCAAGACCCTACATGCACCAGGAGCACACTTACCAAGACCCTACATGCACCAGGAGCACACATACCAAGACACTACATGTACCAGGAGCACACATACCAAGACCCTACATGCACCAGGAGCACACATACCAAGACACTACATGTACCAGGAGCACACATACCAAGACCCTACATGCACCAGGAGCACACATACCAAGACCCTACATGCACCAGGAGCACACATACCAAGACACTACATGTACCAGGAGCACACATACCAAGACACTACATGCACCAGGAGCACACATACCAAGACCCTACATGCACCAGGAGCACACATACCAAGCACCCAGCACATCAAGACCTAATGACACACTACCACACCCATTACACACACCCAGTATAAAAGACTTCCGCTCGGTACAAAAATGACAAATCAATCATTAACAAAGGTGGGGTCAGTTACACCTCGCAGGACGCACCCTTCTGTAGCATTGTTTATCCAGAAAGAAAGACGTCAAGGTTCACACAGTGTTAACATATGGTTGATACTCGTGGGTCTCTGAGGTGCAGGAATCTGCTCTTGAACGACCTGCCATATATCCACCTAGCTACTACGACCAATAATTATATAAACTGTCGCGCCAATATTTTCACTGGCACTCCCAAATCATGACACATCCCTCTCAACGTAAACAAGGTGACAATATAATCCACCATAATGTAAGCCGCTGCCCTTGTTGCTTCATTCATCAATCCACCAAATTCCAAACACACACCTTGACACCTCATAACACCAACCATCGTCTATTTCCCTCATATCTCACACAAAGGTGCATAGCATGGAATGCTGTGCCCACCTCTACACACACCATACATTCCGTCCATCACTACTTTATGGCACCACCCTACGGTACAGCTTTTGTCTGCAGTATCCATGCAATATCCATGATAACTGTAAAACTACAAGCGTAGTTTTATAGACCTCATCCAAACTGTCTCTTAGTCATAACAACATATCTTCGATATGTGGCCTCACCATGTGGACTAACGACCCACATAACTTCCTCAGCGGGACACCCCAGGAATTGTCACTATGAGACGATTCTCTGCTAGTTGAAAACAGGTCACATCCGCCTCACCTATGCTCAAGGAATATTGTTCCTTTGGCTTTAGGCTTTCAGGATTCATCATGGATTTCGTAATCGCCACAATATTTGTAGAGACAACATTGAAATAGTAGTAAAAACTTATAATGTGATTTATCTAATGGTCATTTTTATTGGAGAACGCTATTATCTTTATCTAATATACTATATTGTATTAATGACGGTAAAATTTTACTTGTAATGTTAGTGTAGTTTTAATGTAGGTGTACTGGATGTTGATAATGTGAACTTAAATAGTGTAGAGTTCTGATCAAAAATTGTCAGCTCTCTATAAATTCAAGAAGCCATTTCTTCCCTCGTCCATGTTGCTAATGTTGATTTAAAAAAAAAAAAAGCTGTGTGTGTTTTTTACCGACCATTGTTGATTTTTATTCTTCGGCGACTAGATTTTCGTCTTTTACTGTTTTACGGCGATTTCAGGCGTTGATTATTACTAATGTGATGCCATACTGACGACATCTAGCAGGGACGATGATGGAATACTTCCTTTTATTGGCTGATACAAATAAGAAAGAAAAAGGCAGAACACCGTCACTGGAACAACATCTCGCACATAGGATAAAGAAACTTATGACGACGTTTCGGTCCGACTTGTACCATTAACTAGTCACATTATTTTGTAAAAGAACACAGAAACAGTTAGTTCTGCAATATTCCCTCTGGTGGATACGCCATCATAACTTCCCACTCATTTCCTTGCCATCATCTGAACAATGTTGACACATTAGGACCCACCAGAAAACTGGCTCGCGATCATTGGTCGTGAAGACTTGGTTGGTTAATTGAGCTTAAAGTTTATCGACTACTCAAAGAGTCATTAAGGATGGTTGTTAAATATTTACCACCAGCCAGACATAGTTTAATCCTTAAAGTAGTGAAGGAGGGGGGGGGTGTTAAAAAGCAAACTCTGAGCGTATATATCAAGAGAGACATATACCTCACAGTGTGGATATTCCTGTCAATACCTTGATATGCTCCTCAAATATGCCTTTTGCGACATGATCATTTTCCTTACAGAGCGCTATCACCCACGGGTCTCGCATTTTCTCCTTCCTTCCCTCCCGATCTCACTCTATTCATTTCATTTTGCAACTAACCCACAAACTGGAAATGGGCAAAATGTGTCGTTTCAGTCCGTGTCTGGAGCATATCCTGCCCTCCAGCGTCTGGAGCATATCCTGCCCTCCAGCGTCTGGAGCATATCCTGCCCTCCAGCGTCTGGAGCATATCTTGCCCTCCAGCGTCTGGAGCATATCCTGCCCTCCAGCGTCTGGAGCATATCCTGCCCTCCAGCGTCTGGAGCATATCCTGCCCTCCAGCGTCTGGAGCATATCCTGCCCTCCAGCGTCTGGAGCATATCCTGCCCTCCAGCGTGCAGACGTGGCAAAACCCAAGCTTATCACTTCTTACAGAGGAGAACCAGCACACAGACTTTGCTAAAAATGTCTGGGCATCGTCTCTGCCTCTCTCATTACTACTCGGGCGACTAAAAATACAGGATTTTCCAGCCGTAATTCCGCTCTCGAGGTAAAGTTAGCGGGGGACATGTGCGCCGAGCTAAAATACGGCAGCTATAATGTTAGCTTAGGCGGACCCCTGAGCTGCTGTTCATGGATACTCATGGCATGGGCTCTGCAACACATACTGGTCTACGCTCAGGATATATGCGTCAGTAGGTGTAAGTTTCTCAGTAGGTGTAAGTTTCTTAGAGTTTACTTAAATCCACATTTTATACTTCATTTATTCTTGGACGGTGGTGAGCAGGTGACATGCACCCTTGATGACCCTGGTGTAGTTCATAGATCCTAGCTACAATTAACCAACTATATGTGCTTGTCTACACATACTGGTGTACACGTCTTTTGCACATACACTGGTGTACACAGCTTGTGCACATACACTGGTGTGCACATCTTGTGCACGTACACTGGTGTACACAGCTTGTGCACACTGGTGTACACAGCTTGTGCACGTACACTGGTGTACACAGCTTGTGCACGTACAGTGGTGTACACAGCTTGTGCACGTACACTGGTGTACACAGCTTGTGCACGTACTGGTGTACACAGCTTGTGCACGTACTGGTGTACACAGCTTGTGCACGTACACTGGTGTACACAGCTTGTGCACGTACTGGTGTACACAGCTTGTGCTCATAAACAGGTGTACACAGCTTGTGCACGTACACTGGTGTACACAGCTTGTGCACGTACACTGGTGTGCACAGCTTGTGCACGTACACTGGTGTACACAGCTTGTGCACACTGGTGTACACAGCTTGTGCACATTGGTGTACACAGCTTGTGCACACTGGTGTACACAGCTTGTGCACGTACACTGGTGTACACAGCTTGTGCACGTACACTGGTGTACACAGCTAAATGCTTTTATATTCATGAAATAATTAATTCTGTCATTATTTTATTTATATATATGAAACTAATTAATTTATCGTATTTTGATCAATAGAATTTATATTGATAATGAAAACGATGATAATAATTCTTCGTTTAGTGTTGTGGTAAAAAGATAGAATAGCTTTCAGGGCAGGACATAGCTTTCAGGGCAGGACATAGCTTTCAGGGCAGGACATAGCTTTCAGGGCAGGACATAGCTTTCAGGGCAGGACATAGCTTTCAGGGCAGGACATAGCTTTCAGGGCAGGACATAGCTTTCAGGGCAGGACATAGCTTTCAGGGCAGGACATAGCTTTCAGGGCAGGACATAGCTTTCAGGGCAGGACATAGCTTTCAGGGCAGGACATAGCTTTCAGGGCAGGACATAGCTTTCAGGGCAGGACATAGCTTTCAGGACAGGACATAGCTTTCAGGACAGGACATAGCTTTCAGGGCAGGACATAGCTTTCAGGGCAGGACATAGCTTTCAGGACAGGACATAGCTTTCAGGACAGGACATAGCTTTCAGTGCACGACATGGCTTTCAGTGCACGACATAGCTTTCAGGGCAGAACATAGCTTTCAGTGCACGACATAGCTTTCAGTGCACGACATAGCTTTCAGGGCAGGACATAGCTTTCAGGGCAGGACATAGCTTTCAGGGCAGGACATAGCTTTCAGGACAGGACATAGCTTTCAGGGCAGGACATAGCTTTCAGGGCAGGACATAGCTTTCAGGGCAGGACATAGCTTTCAGTGCACGACATGGCTTTCAGTGCACGACATAGCTTTCAGGGCAGAACATAGCTTTCAGTGCACGACATAGCTTTCAGTGCACGACATAGTTTTCAGGGCAGGAAATAGCTTTCAGTGCAGGACATATATTTCAGTGCACGACATAGCTTACAAGGCAGGACATAGCTTTCAGGGCAGGACATAGCTTTCAGTGCACGACATAGCTTTCTGGGTAGGACATAGCTTTCAGAGCAGGACATAGCTTTCAGTGAACGACATAGCTTTCAGGGCAGAACTTAGCTTTCAGGGCAGGACATAGCTTTCAGGCCAGGACAAAGCTTTCAGGGCAGGACATAGCTTTCAGGGCAGGACACCTTTCAGGGCAGGATACAGCTTTCAGGGCAGGACATAGCTTTCAGAGCAGGACATTGCCTTTAAGGCAGGACATAATCTTGCTGATACGTACATCGTAATTAAAAATTAATATTGTCTTCTCGGGCTCAGTTTACGATTATTATTATTATTATTATTATTATTATTATTATTATTATTATTATATACTGTTAAGCAAAATCAATTCATATTCAATATTTTTGTGACTGAGCACTGAGGTACGTGAGGCTTGTTGTGTCATGAAAGAAGGACTTGTTGTGTCATGAAGGAAGGACTTGTTGTGTCATGAAGGAAGGACTTGTTGTGTCATGAAGGAAGGACTTGTTGTGTCATGAAGGAAGGACTTGTTGTGTCATGAAGGAAGGACTTGTTGTGTCATGAAGGAGGGACTTGTTGTGTCATGAAGGAGGGACTTGTTGTGTCATGAAGGAGGGACTTGTTGTGTCATGAAGGAGGGACTTGTTGTGTCATGAAGGAGGGACTTGTTGTGTCATGAAGGAAGGACTTGTTGTGTCATGAAGGAGGGACTTGTTGTGTCATGAAGGAGGGACTTGTGTCATGAAGGAAGGACTTGTTGTTGTTAAGTCTATCTTCTTGGCTGCTTACTTTGGGCAGTAGAATGGTAGCGTAGGTGCAGAGATACGGCCGATGACTAGACTCAGTTTATTAATGGCAAAATGTAGGAATACACGGGACAGAGCGTGAGGGGACCGGGAGCCAGCAAGGGTAGAGATGCTGCTTCAGTGAGGTAGGCCGTGTAAGTGAGAGAGAAGCATGGCTGACCAGCCCAACCTTGATAGGCCTATAAAGGGCAGCACCATAGTGCCGCGCAGTTTGAAACAGCCTCTGGATAGGCTGTTTACATCCGCTCGGCCACCTACCGCGTGTCGTCTCGACACGACATTACTGGCAGGCACAAAAGTGTAAACAAGCAAGCAAGGTTACCCAGGGGAAACTGGCTTCCGGTCACCTGACATTTACAACAGGAAATTGCCGGTGCAGGCCGAAAAAAAAACTCTCCCCCTACGTGAGTCGGGGAAGAGAAAATCGGCCTGCCCGTACAGCTGGACAGAGGACAGAACAAGCCAATGCTGACACAGGAACTAGAGTCTTCTATATACAGGTTGTCCACAGGGCCAGACGTCAACTTGACTGCACATCCATGAGCGCTGTACCATCCTCACATCTGCAAACAATGACTGACAGTAGCATTTCCTAAGGTGTGACATTTAACTCAAAAGGGCGATATTGCCCTTGCCTTTATACAGGCTTTACAAGACACACTGGGTGCACATACTCACAATAACATTATTTCCATGGAGTTCATTATACTACGGGTACCCTCTAAGAATAAATTTTACATATTTACATGGTGTTGTCCACCCTGACTCCATTATTTACTAACTATACAATGTGTGCGCATTAATCCCCATTTCTGCAAGCAAACAATTAGCGTAGCTAGCGTAGGAGTCGGACAAGTCAGTAGGTATGTCAATGTCACAGAAATGTACTGCTGTCCGGGGTCTCAGGCCATTACAGGACTGTCATCTGTCGTAGGGATAGCGGGTGAAGAACTAGACAGGTTGTCACTAGTTTGAGTCTGCTTGTGGCTTTGCAATGCCCGCGATTCCAGCTCTGCTTCAGCTTGCACATGATCAATATACTTCATGTGGTCAAGGTGAGCTTCTCTGATAGTTCCGGTAGCTATCTCCTCACCTCGAACTTATTGCTGCGGAGCTGTCGTAGGACCGGTAAGGTCCGACAAACTTGGGGACAAGTTTATGCATACCATGGGTCTCGTCGGTTGAGCAACATAACTTTGCAACCTGGTTCCACCTTACTTTCCTTAGCGTGGGCGTTGCGATCAGACGTGAACCTATCTGTGGCTTTTATTAGGTTCTCACGTACTCGCTGGAAAACAAGCTGTGTGGTCCGCATCTTAACTATACTGGTGTTACCGGCGTCATAGATTAGGCTAGGCGGAGCAAACAGGATTTCGTATGGTAAACGCTTATCATAGCCGTACAAGGCAAAATGGGGTGTCTCGCTAATCGAGCTGTTGAGGGAAGAGTTCAATGTACACTGAACATCTGGAATAGCGTCATCCCATGTAGTACAACTCCCATGTAGTACAACTCGGATTAACGGTTACTCTGAGCACCTCCAGAACTTTGCGGTTTGTACGTTCAGCAAGACCATTACTCGCCGGGTGACGTGGAGCTACTGGTGCTTGGTGAATGTCAAACCTGGAACAAAGGTCCTTCATTGTGGCATTTATGAACTCCGACCCATTGTCTGACAGGAGAACACATGGGCAGGTATGACGGAGAACGATACGCTCACGGAAAGCATTTGCGACTGTCTCGGCCGTTTTGTCAGGGATGGGTACTAACTCCCAGTACCGCGTCAAGTTATCTACCATTACAAGCAGGTGTTTATTACCCTTCTCCGAGGTCGAGAAATTCGTCAACAGGTTGACAGAAGTTCTCTCCCAGGGCTCCTTTGTAATGGGATACTTCAGAATGGGATTGGGACCCGTGACAGTACCCTTGTGTTGTGTAAGCAAACGACACACTGGTGTACATACTTGGCAATTTCCGCTGCCATCTTAGGCCAGAAATATTTCATTCTAGCCTGTTTGATGCTGCGGTCCTTCCCGGGTGCGCTGCGCCTGGGACATCGTGGATCAACTTGAGAGTCGTGGGTACCAGGGACTCCGGTATCACCAGTTGGTGTACGGTTCTGCCGGGGTCCACTAGTCGAGCTACACGACACAGTACTCCTTTATTGACCACTAAGTCTCTAGCGGAACGGGCGACTTGACTCGGGCCAACGCCTCCTTGGTTAGGAATCGAAGGACTGGTGACCACACGGTCCGCCGTTGGGCTCCTCTAGGTCCTCGACGGAGAACGAGTTGTCTGGCACTGACAAAGGCTATATGCCTTGACAAGGCGTCAGCCACGACATTTTGCTTACCGGTACATAGCAGATTTCGGGATTGTAGTCGTTAAAGGTGAGAGACCACCGAGCATGTTTCCCAGAGATTCTTGTTTGCAAAAAGGGATAATAACGGCAGATGATCCGTGTAAATCTTGATAGGATACTGGTAAAATGTCTCTGAAGTGGTTCAAAGCCCAGACGATGGCTAAGGCTTCTAAGCTCTGTCACAGAGATGACTTCAGCTTTGGTAAGAACACTGCTAGCGTAAGCTATTGGCTGTGCTTACCATTAGATTCCTGCGACAAGACTGCACCGATGCCAACTTTTGCTGGCATCTGTCGTCAAGGTGAACGCTTTGGTGAAATCAGGGAACCTAAGGACTGGGGCTGATGTTAACCTATTTTTAAGTGTGACGAAAGCTCTTTCTTGGTCACACGTCCATTCAAAGGGAACATCTTTCTTAAGGAGCTGCGTCAAGGGTGCAGCTAGGTGGAGAAACCGGCTATGAAAGTGCGGTAGAATCAGCTAGGCTCATGAAGGAGCGGACAGTATCCGCCGTCGTAGGTCTAGGGAACCTTCGCACGCCGAGATTTTAGACTCGTCTGTCTTGATGCCGCTCTGAGTCACTACGTGGCCCAGAAACTTTATTTCCTGCTTAAGGAACTGGCATTTTGAAAGCTTCACCTTAAGATTAGCCTTGGCTAGTTTTTCCAGTACCCGCTCAAGTTTTACGAGATGCGTAGGAACATCTTGGGACATCACAATGAGATCGTCTAGGTAGACCATGAGTGTGCCACCTAGGAGAGTACGGAAAATCGTTGTCATTAGACGACTGAACGTGATCGGGCTTCCGCGCAAGCCGAAGGGCATTCTCTTGAACTGATAATGACCAGTAGGCGTAGAGAACGCTGTTACAGTCGCCTGCCAACAGGCTTAACTGCGGCTCGAAGAGTGTCATCTCTCGACAGTAGAAGTTACAGCAGAGGGCAGTGTAAGCGTCCCCAGACTGGTCATCTGCAATAACTGGACTGACGGTCTTGGAGGTGAAGTGGAACGGTCTCGATGGGAGAATCGTCGCGGGTACGATTCAGCAAAGGCATCTACGAGCGGCGAACAATAAGAGCTTTCTGTACAAGGCGCTCGAACGCTCGTAACTGACGCCTGGGCTGACAAATGTCAGCTGTCAAGCGCACGGGGCGCGGGTCACACACTGGGTGACAAAGTAACACACAGGTGCTACATAGGACACACGAGAAAACTGCACACATACTGCACATGTGTACAACATGCTTATGTAGCAAAAGACGCTTTCTGTATAAAAATCGTCACTATAATACAGGAACATGTGAGAACACTGACTGGAGAGGAATTAATGAACACTCGACTTATATCTTCTCTCAAACTTCTCGAAAAATAATGAAAATAAAATGTTCACTGTGAAACTAGAACACTCGGGACATCACATGGGTGATATCAGGTGTGACATGGTGAGTGCGTCAGCAGACGTCGCGAGGAACGTCAGGCAACATCGTGGGTGATGGCGAGGTGACGTTCTGGTGTGACATGATGATGGATGTCGGGGGTGACATCGAAGTGACATCAGTGGAGTGACGTCGTGGAGTCGGGAGGGAAATGGGCGCAGATCCGGGGTGCTTGGGATCTGGTTTTCCCACATGGCG
>WNWK01019378.1:0-28224 GCA_009830355.1 Cherax destructor
TAGGGTGCCGGAGGTATCCCGGACCGCCTTGAGTACTGAGTCTATCCTTGCAATGTTGCTAGTTCAAGTAGTAGTTCCTCTCCAGGGGACGCTTTGTTGAAGAAAGACTATTTGAATGAGTTATAGCATCTCTCGCTGATGCAAAAGCAATTGCAGAAAGCCGTTACTGTTGCTAGTGTATTCACTAGAGTGTCAGTTGTTGTCCCTCGTGTTCCAGATAGTGTTCCTTCCAGTTGACAGTAAGCCTTTGCAGAGTAAAGTGTCGTATGTCGAGTAATTCTTACCTGCAGTAAGAGATAGTGAGAGCCGTTCTCCTTTGCTCATACTTTGTGTCTTTGAGCTAACTATTTCAACCGGGGAGAGATCCATCCACTCCACCGAGTCTGTTCATTCCTTCAGTAGGAAAGTGATTATAAGTTAATCAAAACCGAGTTGTTCATTCCTCCAGTAGGAAAGTGATTATAAGTTGTGAGCTAAAGATAGAAAATCAGAAAATCCAGTTTAGAACCGAATTATTGACTGTGTGTTTTGTTATTAGATTTCCAGTATCTAGCAAGATGTTTGTGTGTTCAAGTTCTCTCTGAGTTCTGATTTTTAACAGTATAACCCGTGTTAGCCGAGTTTATCTTTCCTGTTAAAACTTCTTCCCTGTAAATATTTATTCTTCCTCAGAAGCCGAAGAGTGCATGAATACACATCCATTGATCGATCAAATTTGCAAATTGAAATTGTAATATATATATTGTTTATATCTAGATCTATTAAATTTCTCTTATGTACCATTAACTCAAGAAGTGCGAGAGTAAGATTAATCTTGATCAGTTCCAAGTTATAATGTGTTTGCTATTGTATAGATTCACCCAGTACCACCTGTCTGTTCAGCCTATAGAGTTGTATAGTATGCCGAGACGTCATACGATAACATGGCCGAGATGACGTGTCAGTATCATATATACACTTGTGTAGTGTATCAGCATTCATCCCACTTATACAGCTGGTCCCTTTGCGTGTGACGTCACGATACCCGCTGACGTCAGAGGCTCAGCGCATGTGCATAGCCTCAGATAGGCATACCCGCTCAGAAGCTATAGACCTACGGCTAGACGGACGGTGGCCGGACTCCCCCTTACTCATACCGTAAATATACCATAACCATCCTACAAGGAGTGTCTATGTCTACCTAAATATCTCTCCCAAGACCCACACGACAAAGCTTTGGGGCCGGTGCGGGAGTGGATGGGGGGGTGGAGTAAGCAAACTTGGGGGAGGGGATACAGTTGTTGAGGGCACTGTTCCTGGACTTGGGAGGATTGGATGACAGGGTTAGGAGAGGCCTAATGCATTGTTTGGTTGATTTTGTGTGTGGGTCATGGAGATTGAGGAAGGTGGGAATAAGGGAAAGAATTAGGACATTGGCTGCGGTAATGTACCGTACAAAATGTAGAAACAGGCAGGTGTATGGGAGAGATTGGGATAAGGATTTTAGTTCGGCTTATAGGAATTTCCGGGTGGGAGAGTTATTAAGTGGGTTTGTAGGAGTTTAAGGGGCTTGGCTCTGCGACTTGATTGGGAATGTACGGTTGTGGCTTTGGTATGGCCAGGATGTTGCTTGTGATTGACTGAAGTTGGTACGGTTGGGGGGCGGTTTGGTGGGTGGGGACGGATGACCTTTATACTGGGTGACGGGAGACAGATGGGTTTGGGTGTGTATGTTGTGTGATCGAGTGGGGATGTGGATTTGGGTGTGTGGGTTATTTAAGGGGGGGGTTGTAATTGGGGAAGAGTAAGGGTTTGTCCTGTTCAGTGCTGGGTGTTCAGTTATGGTGTAAGTGTGTTGATGTGGAGTGTTATTAACTAAGTTTGTGTATGGCCTGAGGTACTGAAACCTGGTTGATGGGTCTGTGGACTTCAGGCAGATTCAAGACTTGATGATGTTAGAGGACGGTAAAATGTTTGGTTACTGTCACATGAATTTGGTGTACTTTTTATATATTTTTCGTCGTTGTACTCGGAGATGGCAAGGTTTGACTTGTCATGAGCAGTGGAACTGTGTTAATAATGAATAGGACAGGTGGTACTTGTGGTATCAAGTTTAGGGTGTGAGTGGGTATACGTGGAGTGCATGTCATCTGTATGATTGAGTATAATATATATTGTGCCTGTGTGTGGAATACTATAGTAATTTGTGAGAAATGTACATTGTTTGGTGTACGACATTACTGTACCAGTGGATGTGGAGTGGTAATGGCTTGGAGCTCTTATCATATTGGAGTGGACAGATATGTGGTACACGGGTCAGGCTACAGTGGTGATTTACGCTATCTGTTTTATATTGTACATTCATCCTGATGTATTAGGGTCACACGTAGTTTGTTGGATAATGATTCTGGTTAAATGTAATAGGTGCATATAATTGTATGCACATAGTGGTTGGCGGGGATAGGGACTTTATTATTCTTATTGTTTTTTTGTAATTATTTGCATTAGTGATTGCGGTCACAGTTATTTATGGATATGTTTTTGTAATTCTGTTTAAAACCAATAAAATGTAAAAAAAATTTTTTTATCTCTAAATGTGTTGAGTAAAAGGACACAAATGCAACTAATGTGACATTTTATTGTGGCAACGTTTCGCTCTCCAGGAGCTTTGATAAGCTTGACAAAGCTCCTGGAGAGCGAAACGTTGCCACAATAAGATGTTACATTAGTGTCATTTGTGTCCTTTTACTCAACATATTGTGGGTAATTCTACCAACATTAATAATATCTCTAAATCTTTTGGCCTAGACACTACAGGCTTGTTTACGACCTTGTTACTTTATACGCTATGCTGGTTAGGCCGTTCTAACTTATACGATTAATAGGCCTAATTGTCGTAAGAGTATTTGTCATATTTTATCATATTAACTTTAATATTATTAGCGCACATTAAGTATGCTATGTAATATTGTATTACCTGGAGTTTACCTGGAGAGGGTTTCGGGGGTCAACGCCCCCGCGGCTCGGACTGAGACCAGGCCTCATGGTGGGTGAGGGTCTGATCAACCAGGCTCTTACTGTCGGTCGCACGCAACTGACGTACGAACCACAGCCCGGTTGGTCAGGTACTGACTTTAGGTGCCTGTCTAGTGCCTTCTTGAAGACAGCCAGGGGTCTATTGGTAATCCCTCTTATGTATGCTGGGAGGAAGTTAAACAGTCTTGGGCCCCGGACATTTATTGTGTTGTCTCTCAGTGTACTCGTAGCGCCCCTGCTTTTCATCGGGGGAATGTTGCATCTCTTGCCGAGTCTTTTTCTTTCATAGGGAGTGATTTTCGTGTGCAGGTTTGGTACCAATCCCTCCAGGACCTTCCAAGTGTATATTATCATGTATCTCTCTCGCCTGCATTCCAGGGAATACAGATCAAGGACTTTCAACCGTTTTCAGTAATTTAGGTGCCTTATCGTACTTATGTGTGCCGTGAAAGTTCTTTGTACACTCTCCAGGTCTGCAATGTCGCCAGCCTTGAAGGGGGAGTTAGTGTACAGCAGTATTCCAGCCTAGAGAGAACAAGCGATTTGAAAAGAATCATTATGGGCTTGGCGTCCCTAGTTTTGAAGATTCTCATTATCCATCCTATCATTTTCCTAGCAGATGAAGTAGATACATTGTTGTCGTCTTTAAAGGTGAGATCCTCTGACATTATCACTCCCAGGTTCTTCACATTTCTTTTTTCGCTCTATTGTATGGTTATAATTTATCGTATACCTTGATACTTTTTTAATTTCCTCAAATTCTCCATATCTGAGTAGTTGAAATTTCTCCTCATTGAACTTCATATTGCTTTGAGTGACCCATTTGAAGATTTGGTTTATGTCCTCTTGGAGTCTTGTGGTGCCTTTGATGGAGGTCACTGCCATGGCAATCCGGGTGTCATCCACAAAGGAAGACACAGCACTGTGGCTTACATCTCTGTCTATGTCAGATATGAGGATGAGGAACAGAAAGGGAGCGAGTACTGTGCCTTGTGGAACAGAGCTTTTCACCGTAGCTGCCTCAGACTTTACTCTGTTTACTATTACTCTTTGTGTTCTATTTGTCAGGAAGTTATAGATCCATCTACCAACTTTTCCTGTTATTCCTTTATCACGCATTTTGTGTGCTATTACACCATGGTCACACTTGTCGAAAGCTTTAGCAAAGTCTGTGTATACTACATCTGTATTTTGTTTATCCTCTACAGCATTCAGGACCTTATCATAGTGGTCCAGTAGCTGGGACAGGCAGGAGCGACCTGCTCTAAACCCGTGTTGCCCTGGGTTGTGTAGTTGATGGGTATCTAGGTGGTTGGCGATCTTGCTTCTTAGAACCCTGTCAAAGATTTTTATGATATGGGATGTTAGTGATATCGGTCTGTAGTTCTTTGCAATTGCTTTACTGCCACCCTTGTGGAGTGGAGCTATGTCTGTTGTTTTTAGTGTGTTTGGGATGACCCCTGTGTCCATGCTCCCTCTCCATAGAATGCTGAAGGCAAGCGATAGGGCTTCTTGCAGTTCTTGATGAACACAGAGCTTGTCTATTCCACGCGGTATTTTGTATGTCGTTATCATGTCTCCCCTAACCCTCCTGTCCTCCAATGTTGTCAGGCCGATTTCCCTTAGCCTTTCTTCGTAGGACATTTCCCTTAGCTCTGGAACTAACCTTGTCGCAAACCTTTACACTTTCTCTAATTTCTTGACGTGCTTGGGGCCCAGTCTCTAGACCCATTATGTACCTCTGTAATCTGTAAATACCTTTGTAACTTGTCATGATTATGTCCAGATCTACCTGAGTTCATTAACTTTGTAACTTGTTCAGCTATCAAAACTTTGGGGCCCAGTCCTTGGACCCATTATGTACCTCTGTAATCTTTTGACTACCGCCCACAGGATGGGTATGGGGTGCATAATAAAGATATCAAACTAACCATGAGTCTGGGTCTGGGGCAGAGTGCATAGCCATGTCATATATTGCCTTTTCAAAGTCTTGTGGAGTTAGGATAATATCAGAGATTTTTGAGATGACCAAATTTTGGGTTTCGTTCATAAAGAATTCATTTGGATTGTCGACCCTTAGTCTGGGGAGCGGCTCACTACACACTGAGTCGTATTGGGACTTTAATACCTCACTCATTTCTTGGCTGTCATCCGTGTATGACCCATCCCGCCTAAGCAGGGGCCCAATACTGGATGTTGTTTTTTCCTTAGATTTGGCATAAGAGAAGAAGTTTTTTTTTTTCAATTTCCTTTATGGCTTTTAGTTCTTCCTGTGATTCTTGTCTCATGTAAGATTCCTTCAGCTTAAGTTTGATATTTGCAATTTCATTGACCAGTGCCTCCCTTCGTATTTCCGATATATTGGCCCCTCTCAGCAGCTCTGTGACTCTTCGCCTCCGTCTGTATAGGGAGAGTCTCTCTCTTTCTAGTTTACATTTTCTCTTTCTTTTTCTTAATGGAATGTGCCTTGAGCAGATCTCAAGAACCACAGAGTTCACTTTTTCTAGGCAAATGTTCGGATCCATGTTGTTTAGGATACCTTCCCAGCTTGTTTCATTTAGGACATGGTTGACTTGATCCCATTGTATGTTTTTGTTATTAAAATTGAATTTTGTGAAGAGACCTGCATGACTCATCACATTTTGCTGGTCAGGAACCCTGTGCATACATGTCTGTACCTCTATTATGTTGTGATCTGAGTGTATTGTCTTTGATACGGTTATATAACGTATCAGATCGTCGTTGTTAGTGAAGATGAGGTCCAGCGTATTTTCTAGTCTTGTAGGCTTTAATATTTGCTGGTTAAAGGTGAATTTGGTGCAGAGATTTAATAGTTCGTGTGTGTCTGAATTTTCATCTGCGCTGCCTCCTGGGGTGATCTCTGCTAAAACATTGCTATACTCCTCCATTTTAGGTGTCTCAAGTTGAAATCTCCTAGTAGTAAGATATTTGGGGCAGTTGGGAGATTTTCTAGACAGTGGTCAATTTTCAAAAGCTGTTTCTGGAATTGCTGGGAAGTTGCGTCTGGAGGCTTGTATACCATCAATGACAAGGTTTTGGTTTTCAATCTTTACTGCTAAAACTTCAACTACATCATTTGAGGTGTTTAGTAGTTCTGAGCAAATGAACGATTCTGTGACGTACAGGCCAACCCCCCCTTGTTGCCTGTTTAGTCTGTCGCATCCATATTTCTTTGTTATAATGATCCTTCATGTGGGTCTCTGTGAATGCTGCAAATATTGCATTTGACTCCGTGAGCAGTCCCTTTATGTAAGGAATTTTGTTGTTTTTTGACGGCTTTAGACCCTGTATGTTTGCAAAGACAAATGTCGATATATTGGTGGAATTTAGGGGTGTTTATTTGCTGGCTCTAATATCTGTTGTTCTAGAGTGGAGGCCAGTGTCCGTTCCTCTGCTCCAGAAGTGTTTTCAGTTGGTGTGGGTGTTACGCCCTTTGCTCATTTCAAGAAAGAAATTATATATTTATAAATGTTATTTTGGACTTTTCACTTAATATTATATTAAGGAGTATTTCCATTAATAGCTAAAATGGATTTACTCGACTTAATAATATTATCTGACCACAAAATGTTTAGCTTTTTACATAGGATGTTTAAATATTGTAAACTACTGGTGCGGCACTTTAAGCACCAGTACACAATTTGAACTACTCAACCCCTATACAGAGCGAGTTAAGGTTGGCTGGTAAAGCCATCTGTCTTCAAGTCACCCTACTCTCTCCCAGCAGTTGCCACCTTCCACTAGTCAAGGAAGAGTCTAGTGAAGCATCTGACTTTGTCACTCTTCGCTTCCCCATAAGTCTCCAGTGTATTTTGGAAACCCTTTACTAGGGTATATCTCGGTCTGAATGGTCGGAGTAGAAACTCTTACAGAAATTTGAAATAAGTGATCGAGTCTAAGTGCTACGCCTTTAATAGACTCTGATTTAGAAAAGGGTTTAATGAAGAATGGTTCCAGAGTAAGAACTCTGTTATTTGCGTCAGTGTGGCGTTTTTGGCTTGTAAATGCCTGTCTGTAAATATATATATATATTGACTCCTCGTGAAGGAGGCTAGAAACTCTGTCTAGAGAAAGTTGCAAACATTTAATGTATTATAAATGATGTGATACTATAGTTAATGATATATGTTTTGCTCATAGTGATTAAGATATGAGAAGTTCTGTGTTAAAGATGGAATTATTAATTCATAATAGAAACTTTAATTGATTATTAGTACTGTTAATAAAACAAGCAGAAACCTAAAAGATTCCTTTTCTTCAATAGTTGAGCTCTGTGTATGTTGACCCCTAGACGACCCTGTGTATGTTGACCCCTAGACGACCCTGTGTATGTTGACCCCTAGACGACCCTGTGTATGTTGACCCCTAGACGAGATAATCCTGTCATTTTTATGAATTTGTTACGAGAAGCGCTATAACCTAGTGATCTACAGGCTATGTCCGTAAGAGTAGGATTATAGTCATTTCTTGCCAGTCTTTTTTCCCTCCTGGCCCTAAAAAAAACTCTGTCCCTGGAGGGGTTGTGGCTCCCCTCTTTTGTTTCCCATAGTCTGGCTGGTCTGTGTCTTCTTGTTCCCTTTAGATGATGTGCCTGGCAGTATGTGTTGTAGCATTTTCTTTCATGGATTGATGAGTGACACATTTCTGAGTGAAATAAGTTACAGGAAGGGAAGTTGCACTCTCCTGTTGTCATGTGGGTGCGGCATTTTTTTGGGGTGGTCAAAGGTGCATGTCCCACATGTTTTACTAGATATACCGTGCCTTCGGATACCCAAGGCATAGTATTTGCATAAATTGGATTTTTTTTGCTAGAATTCAGTGTAGCTGCGTTCACTGCTGGTGCATTTTTTTCTGTTTCCCCTCTATCTATCTCCCCTGTATGGACATCAGTGCTTCTACCAGGTTTTGTTAGTAATGTGTCAACACTATTCCCTGAGGCATCATCCCCTTTTGTTCCATCTCCAGCAGTATCGCTATTTTGTACCTCTGTGAACTGAATATTGTTGTCTCTACTTGTTTCATCACCAGGGCCAATATCTCCTTTTGGTTCACTGTCCTCCAGGACAACACTAGCACCCTCAGGAGCACTGTCCTCCAGGACAACACTAGCACCCTCAGGAGCACTGTCCTCCAGGACAACACTAACACTCTCAGGAGCACTGTCCTCCAGGACAACACTAGCACCCTCAGGAGCACTGTCCTCCAGGACAACACTAACACTCTCAGGAGCACTGTCCTCCAGGACAACACTAGCACCCTCAGGAGCACTGTCCTCCAGGACAACACTACCACTCTCAGGGGCACTGTCCTCCAGGACAACACTAGCACCCTCAGGACCACTGTCGTCCAAGACAGTCCCGTCCAAACCACCCATCTGATTTTCCCAGCTGTCATACCATGTTGACAAATATTTCAAGAAGGATCTTTTATTGGTGTTCTTGTCTTTTAATATAGATGTAATTTCCTCATACAGGTGTATCTCGTTTGGGCAGACCCAAAAACATCTCTCAGAGTTTATGTCAAGTGTGGTCACTGGAGTTTACCTGGAGAGAATTCCAGGGGTCAACGCCCCTGCGGCCCGGTCTGTGACCAGGCCTCATGTTGGACAATCCCTGCATATACCATGGGACCATTGACCACAGAGATTGCAAGCAATCCAGGCCTGTTTTTATCCCTTAACCTTTCTACAGACTACACAGATCTTCATGGTGGTGATCATGGTGGTGGTCCTAGCCAGCTAGTCTATAATTTCTCAAAGTATTAGTTGTCTTAAACAGTCCTTCCGATCTGGTTGACGAGGATAGGCTTTTATATAAAAAAAATTATATGTACATATACGTATATATCCGGTCAGAGGATGCCTTATTTTCGACGAAACCGTTTGAATCCGGTCCTTTGTTCATTATTTCTTGGACGAATCCGGGCGAATCCGGACGAATTCGGTTAGTGGATCACTATATTTTTACTAATAACCACCTTAAAAGTAAGTCTCTCTATTTGTATTGTATCTATTTGTTGTAGTTACTGTTTGGGTGTTTGATGAGGGCGCGTAGAACCCCGTCAGCTTATGAATTCGGTCAAAGGATAGATACCTTGTGTTCAACGAATTCGTTTGAATCCGGTCGTTGGTTCACTTATTTCTTGGACGAATCTGGCGAATCCGGACAAATCCAGATTAGTGGATCACTTATTTTGGACGTATCCAGTCTGTAATTTTGGACTAGCTCATGAAAAGGACTACTGGAAAAATATTTAACAGAGTAATATGTGTTCAGTTTGATACAAAAAGTATAACTTGAGTGTTGGAGCAGCCGTGGCTAATGAAGACGAAAATTACTGGAATATATTTGATTTTCGTAAGCAGAGGTTTCACTGTACGTATATATATATATATATATATATATATATATATATATATATATATATATGTGTGTGTGTGTGTAATATAATATACCTATTGGTAAAAAAAAGAATGAAAAGATGGGGTGGTAGGAGAAGTGGAATATTCAAATGGCTTCAGGAAGAAATCCAAATATTCTTCTTTAAGGTCTTTTTATCCACTTCTCCGAGGCTATGGGTCCCACAATTTACTCTAGAGGTGGACCCCAATATATATATATATATATATATATATATATATATATATATATATATATATATATATATATATATATATATATTGGTTTAGCGCTTCTTTTGATTATAATATATATATATATATATATATATATATATATATATATATATATATATATATATATACACACATACATAGAGTGAGAGAGGTAATATATGTCCATTACTCACTGTATCAGTATCACTTCTACTTTCCCATCACCTAGTCATAAGTCATTCAGGCAGTCACTGGCAGACTCATAAGTCATACTTGCAGACAGTCACTGGCAGACTCATAAGTCATACTTGCAGACAGTCACTGGTAGACTCATACGTCATACTTGCAGACAGTCACTGGTAGACTCATAAGTCATACTTGCAGACAGTCACTGGCAGACTCATAAGTCATACTTGCAGGCAGTCACTGGCAGACTCATAAGTCATACTTGCAGGCAGTCACTGGCAGACTCATAAGTCATACTTGCAGGCAGTCACTGGTAGACTCATAAGTCATACTTGCAGGCAGTCACTGGCAGACTCATAAGTCATACTTGCAGGCAGTCACTGGCAGACTCATAAGTCATACTTGCAGGCAGTCACTGGCAGACTCATAAGTCATACTTGCAGGCAGTCACTGGCAGACTCATAAGTCATACTTGCAGGCAGTCACTGGCAGACTCATAAGTCATACTTGCAGGCAGTCACTGGCAGACTCATAAGTCATACTTGCAGGCAGTCACTGGCAGACTCATAAGTTATACTTGCAGACAGTCACTGGCAGACTCATAAGTCATACTTGCAGACAGTCACTGGCTGACTCATAAGTCATACTTGCAGACAGTCACTGGCAGACTCATAAGTCATACTTGCAGACAGTCACTGGCAGACTCATAAGTCACACTTGCAGACAGTCACTGGCAGACTCATAAGTCATACTTGCAGGCAGTCACTGGCAGACTCGGCGGAAGTTGCTCACTCCGGCCTTCCACTTCAAGATCCTGGAACAGTTCGTCGACGTCTTCAACAGACAGAGCAACAAGTTGGTAAACAAACTTCAGAAGAAAGCTGATGGAAATCCCTTCGACATATTTGATGACATAGCCGTCTGTGTCCTGGACGCTCTGTGTGGTCAGTCCATGATTTTCTCTTTATAAATATTGCACAGATTTTACCCATCTACTTATCAATAGTGTCTATAGTTATTATGGTGATATAGCTTTTACCTTACTTATATTTTTCATATATTGGTAACGAAGACAGAACCTATAAACACTTTATTAATAAGTTTAATTTTTGTGAAAAAAATTAATTTTATAATAAAGAATAAAACTGAAGGAAATATTATTTTTCAACAGAGACAGCGATGGGTCGGTCTATCAACGCTCAAGACAACAAGAACTCTGAGTATGTTCTGGCTGTCAGGAAGTGAGTATGTTGAAGCTGTTAGGAAGTATGTTGAAGCTGTTAGCATGTATGTTGAAGCTGTCAGGAAGTATGTTGAAGCTGTCAGCAAGTATGTTGAAGCTGTTAGGAAGTATGTTGAAGCTGTTAGCAAGTATGTTTAAGCTGTCAGGAAGTATGTTGAAGCTGTTAGGAAGTATGTTGAAGCTGTTAGCAAGTATGTTGAAGCTGTCAGGAAGTATGTTGAAGCTGTCAGGAAGTATGTTGAAGCTGTCAGCAAGTATGTTGAAGCTGTTAGGAAGTATGTTGAAGCTGTTAGGAAGTATGTTGAAGCTGTCAGCAAGTATGTTGAAGCTGTCAGCAAGTATGTTGAAGCTGTCAGGAAGTATGTTGAAGCTGTCAGGAAGTATGTTGAAGCTGATAGCAAGTATGTTGAAGCTGTCAGGAAGTATGTTGAAGCTGTCAGCAAGTATGTTGAAGCTGTCAGGAAGTATGTTGCAGCTGTTAGGAAGTATGTTGAAGCTGTTAGCAAGTATGTTGAAGCTGTCAGGAAGTATGTTGAAGCTGTCAGCAAGTATGTTGAAGCTGTCAGCAAGTATGTTGAAGCTGTCAGGAAGTATGTTGAAGCTGTCAGCAAGTATGTTGAAGCTGTTAGCAAGTATGTTGAAGCTGTTAGCAAGTATGTTGAAGCTGTCAGCATGTATGTTGAAGCTGTCAGGAAGTATGTTGAAGCTGTCAGCAAGTATGTTGAAGCTGTTAGCAAGTATGTTGAAGCTGTTAGGAAGTATGTTGAAGCTGTCAGCAAGTATGTTGAAGCTGTTAGCAAGTATGTTGAAGCTGTCAGGAAGTATGTTGAAGCTGTCAGCAAGTATGTTGAAGCTGTCAGGAAGTATGTTGAAGCTGTTAGGAAGTATGTTGAAGCTGTTAGCAAGTATGTTGAAGCTGTCAGGAAGTATGTTGAAGCTGTCAGCAAGTATGTTGAAGCTGTCAGCAAGTATGTTGAAGCTGTCAGCAAGTATGTTGAAGCTGTCAGCAAGTATGTTGAAGCTGTTAGGAAGTATGTTGAAGCTGTTAGCAAGTATGTTGAAGCTGTCAGGAAGTATGTTGAAGCTGTCAGCAAGTATGTTGAAGCTGTCAGGAAGTATGTTGAAGCTGTCAGGAAGTATGTTGAAGCTGTCAGGAAGTATGTTGAAGCTGTCAGGAAGTATGTTGAAGCTGTTAGCAAGTATGTTGAAGCTGTCAGGAAGTATGTTGAAGCTGTCAGCAAGTATGTTGAAGCTGTCAGCAAGTATGTTGAAGCTGTCAGCAAGTATGTTGAAGCTGTTAGCAAGTATGTTGAAGCTGTTAGCAAGTATGTTGAAGCTGTCAGCATGTATGTTGAAGCTATCAGGAAGTATGTTGAAGCTGTCAGCAAGTATGTTGAAGCTGTTAGCAAGTATGTTGAAGCTGTCAGGAAGTATGTTGAAGCTGTCAGCAAGTATGTTGAAGCTGTCAGCAAGTATGTTGAAGCTGTCAGCAAGTATGTTGAAGCTGTCAGGAAGTATGTTGAAGCTGTCAGGAAGTATGTTGAAGCTGTCAGGAAGTATGTTGAAGCTGGTAGGAAGTATGTTGAAGCTGTCAGCAAGTATGTTGAAGCTGTTAGGAAGTATGTTGAAGCTGTCAGCAAGTATGTTGAAGCTGTCAGGAAGTATGTTGAAGCTGTCAGGAAGTATGTTGAAGCTGTCAGGAAGTATGTTGAAGCTGTCAGGAAGTATGTTGAAGCTGTTAGGAAGTATGTTGAAGCTGTCAGCAAGTATGTTGAAGCTGTTAGGAAGTATGTTGAAGCTGTCAGCAAGTATGTTGAAGCTGTCAGGAAGTATGTTGAAGCTGTCAGCAAGTATGTTGAAGCTGTTAGGAAGTATGTTGAAGCTGTCAGCAAGTATGTTGAAACTGTCAGCAAGTATGTAGAAGCTGTCAGCAAGTATGTTGAAGCTGTCAACAAGTATGTTGAAGCTGTCAGAAAGTATGTTGAAGCTGTCAGCAAGTATGTAGAAGCTGTCAGCAAGTATGTTGAAGCTGTCAGCAAGTATGTTGAAGCTGTCAGCAAGTATGTTGAAGCTGTCAGGAAGTATGTTGAAGCTGTCAGCAAGTATGTTGAAGCTGTCAGCAAGTATGTTGAAGCTGTCAGGAAGTATGTTGAAGCTGTCAGCAAGTATGTTGAAGCTGTCAGCAAGTATGTTGAAGCTGTTAGGAAGTATGTTGAAGCTGTCAGCAAGTATGTTGAAGCTGTTAGGAAGTATGTTGAAGCTGTCAGGAAGTATGTAAACAGTAAAGTCTGAGGCAGCTACGGTGTAAAGCTCTGTTCCACAAGGCACAGTACTCGCTCCCTTTCTATTCCTCATCCTCATTTCTGACATAGACAGAGATGAAAGCCATAGCTCCGTGTCTTCCTTTGTGGATCACACCCGGATTGCCATGGCAGTGACTTCCATCAAAGGCACCACAAGACTTCAAGCGGACATCAGCCAAATCTTCAAATGGGCCACTCAAAACAATATGAAGTTCAATGAAGAGAAATTTCAACTACTCAGATATGGAAAATTTTAGGAAATTAAAAATATATAAGGGTATACGACAAATTCTAACCATACAATATAGCGAAAAAGTAATGTGAAGGACCTGGGAGTGATAATGTCAGAGAATTTCGCCTTTAAAGACCACAACAATGTATCTACCGCATCTGCTAGGAAAATGATAGGATGGATAATGAGAACCTTCAGAACTAGGGACGCCAAGCCCATGATGATTCTCTTCAAATCGCTTGTTCTCTCTAGTCTGGAATACTGCTGTACACTAACTGCCCCCTTCAAAGCTGGCGACATTGCAGACCTGGAGAGTGCACAAAGAACTTTCATGGCACACATAAGTACGATAAGGCACCTAAATTACTGTGAACGGTTGAAGGTCCTTGATCAGTATTCCCTGGAATGCAGGCGAGAGAGATACATGATAACATACACCTGGAAAACCCTAGAGGGATTAGTACCAAAGTTGAACACGAAAATCACTCTCTAATGAAAAGCAGGGGCGCCAAGAGTACATTGAGAGACAACACCATAAGTGTCAGGGGCCCAAGACTGTTCAACTGCCTCCCAGCATACATAAAAGAATTAACAAAAGACTCTTGGCTGTCTTCAGGAAGGCACTAGACAGGCACCTAAAGTCAGTATCTGACCATCCAAACTGTGGTTCGTACGTCACTTTGCGTGCAGCCGACAGTAACAGTATGGCTGATCAGACCCTGATCCACTATGAGGTCTGGTCTCAGACCGAGCCGCGGGGGCATTGACCCCCGAAACACTCTCCAGGTAAACTCCAGGTAAATATGTTGAAGCTGTCAGGAAGAATGTTGAAGCTGTCAGGAAGTATGTTGAAGCTGTCAGGAAGTATGTTGAAGCTGTCAGGAAGTATGTTGAAGCTGTCAGGAAGTATGCTGAAGCTGTCAGGAAGTATGTTGAAGCTGTCAGGAAGAATGTTGAAGCTGTCAGGAAGAATGTTGAAGCTGTCAGGAAGTATGTTGAAGCTGTCAGGAAGAATGTTGAAGCTGTTAGGAAGTATGTTGAAGCTGTCAGTAAGTATGTTGAAGCTGTCAGGAAGTATGTTGAAGCTGTCAGGAAGTATGTTGAAGCTGTCAGGAAGAATGTTCAAGCAGTCAAGAAGGATGTTCAAGGTGTCAGAAAGCATGTTCAGGGTGTCAGAAAGCATGTTCAAGGTGTCAGAAAGCTTGTTCAAGGTGTCAGAAAGTATGTTCAAGGTGTCAGGAAGTATGTTCAAGGTGTCAGGAAGTATGTTCAAGGTGTCAGGAAGTATGTTCAAGGTGTCAGAAAGGATGTTCAAGGTGTCAGAAAGGGTGTTCAAGGTGTCAGAAAGGGTGTTCAAGGTGTCAGAAAGGGTGTTCAAGGTGTCAGAAAGGGTGTTCAAGGTGTCAGAAAGGGTGTTCAAGGTGTCAGAAAGGGTGTTCAAGGTGTCTTAAAGGGTGTTCAAGGTGTCAGGAAGTATGTTGAAGCTGTCAGGAAGTATGTTGAAGCTGTCAGGAAGAATGTTCAAGCAGTCAAGAAGGATGTTCAAGGTGTCAGAAAGCATGTTCAGGGTGTCAGAAAGCATGTTCAGGGTGTCAGAAAGCATGTTCAAGGTGTCAGAAAGCATGTTCAAGGTGTCAGGAAGTATGTTCAAGGTGTCAGAAAGTATGTTCAAGGTGTCAGGAAGTATGTTCAAGGTGTCAGAAAGGTGTTCAAGGTGTCAGAAAGGGTGTTCAAGGTGTCAGAAAGGGTGTTCAAGGTGTCAGAAAGGGTGTTCAAGGTGTCAGAAAGGGTGTTCAAGGTGTCAGAAAGGGTGTTCAAGGTGTCAGAAAGGGTGTTCAAGGTGTCAGAAAGGGTGTTCAAGGTGTCAGAAAGGGTGTTCAAGGTGTCAGAAAGGGTGTTCACGGTGTCAGAAAGGGTGTTCAAGGTGTCAGAAAGGGTGTTCACGGTGTCAGAAAGGGTGTTCACGGTGTCAGAAAGGGTGTTCAAGGTGTCAGAAAGGGTGTTCAAGGTGTCAGAAAGGGTGTTCACGGTGTCAGAAAGGGTGTTCACGGTGTCAGAAAGGGTGTTCACGGTGTCAGAAAGGGTGTTCACGGTGTCAGAAAGGGTGTTCACGGTGTCAGAAAGGGTGTTCACGGTGTCAGAAAGGGTGTTCACGGTGTCAGAAAGGGTGTTCAAGGTGTCAGAAAGGGTGTTCACGGTGTCAGAAAGGGTGTTCACGGTGTCAGAAAGGGTGTTCACGGTGTCAGAAAGGGTGTTTAGTAGTCAACAGGTAAGTTTCCGCTTGGATATTATTACATTTTAAATAGTTTTCATTTATTGATTTCTAAATGTATTAGTTTCTGTAACCCCACACCAGAAACCTACCTGTGTGGAAATGACCTCCAAGCAGCGGAGACTCTGGTATAACGACTAGTTGAGATTACATGAGAATGATATACGACCAGCCTCTTTCTCGAGTACTGTGGGGAAGAGGCAGTGGTCATTATCTCCTTGCTACCCCCTCCCTAGCAGTGTGGGAATGAAGGAGTGGTCATTATCTCCTTGCTACCCCCTCCCTAGCAGTGTGGGAATGAAGGAGTGGTCATTATCTCCTTGGTACCCCCTCCCTAGCAGTGTGGGAATGAAGGAGTGGTCATTATCTCCTTGGTACCCCTCCCTAGCAGTTTGGGAATGAGGGAGTGGTCATTAACTCCTTGCTACCCCTCCCTAGCAGTTTGGGAATGAGTGAGTGGTCATTACCTCCTTGGTACCCCCTCCCTAGCAGTATGAGAATGAGGGAATGGTCATGACCTTCTTGCTACCAGCGAGTTACCTGGATAATACCTGGAGATGGTTTCAGGAGTCAACACCACCGCGGCCCGGTCTGTAGGTAGTTTTTCGACACTGGCACTAGTAACCTACCTATCCTACCAAACCTAGCACTAGTAGCCTACCTACCCTACCAAACCTAGCACTAGTAGCCTACCTACCCTACCAAACCTAGCTCTAGTAGCCTACCTACCCTAACAAACCTAGCACTAGTAGCCTACCTACCCTACCAAACCTAGCACTAGTAGCCTACCTACCCTACCAAACCTAGCACTAGTAGCCTACCTACCCTAACAAACCTAGCACTAGTAGCCTACCTACCCTACCAAACCTAGCACTAGTAGCCTACCTACCCTACCAAACCTAGCTCTAGTAGCCTACCTACCCTAACAAACCTAGCACTAGTAGCCTACCTACCCTACCAAACCTAGCACTAGTAGCCTACCTACCCTACCAAACCTAGCTCTAGTAGCCTACCTACCCTACCAAACCTAGCACTAGTAGCCTACCTACCCTACCAAACCTAGCACTAGTAGCCTACCTACCCTACCAAACCTAGCTCTAGTAGCCTACCTACCCTAACAAACCTAGCACTAGTAGCCTACCTACCCTACCAAACCTAGCACTAGTAGCCTACCTACCCTACCAAACCTAGCTCTAGTAGCCTACCTACCCTACTAAACCTAGCACTAGTAGCCTACCTACCCTACCAAACCTAGCACTAGTAGCCTACCTACCCTACCAAACCTAGCACTAGTAGCCTACCTACCCTACCAAACCTAGCACTAGTAGCCTACCTACCCTACCAAACCTAGCACTAGTAGCCTACCTACCCTACGAAACCTAATAATAAATTGAAGAAGCTTGTACCTCTCAATGAAGGAATTTTCACTTTCCCTTGTGGAGGCTGTGACAAGGTATACGTTAGCGAAACAACAGGAAACCTAGAAACACGTCTCAAGGAACACATTAATTCAGGCCGGAACGATAACTTGAACACCGTATGTGTACAACACCAGAATTCCTCAAAGCATCTGATGAAATTTAAAGACGCATGCCATGAAATTAAAGAATCCAATTTCCGCAGACGTAAATGCCTTGAATCATCATTAATCGTCATTTCAGACACTATTAAACAGAATAAAGGCAACTTCGCCATGTATGAAGTATAAGTAGGAGTTCTCAAAATAATAAATACCGCCATCACATAGCAACCAAGATTTACCTCCATTGCTGCTTCTACTACTAGTACTACTACTAGTACTACTACTACTACTACTACTACTACTACTACTACTACTACTAACAGCAGGGGCCAGTTAACCTACACTTGTTGCCCATAAATACTCTTTTGTCCCTGTATTAAACCATACCACGGGTGGGGTTAGAACCCACAATGAATATTATTGTAGCCAGCTGGCCCAGTGGCTAGCGCATCGGTCTTGAGTTTTATGACTCCGATCGCGAGTTCTAACCCCACCCGTGGTATGGCTTGTTTGCAATCGTGTCATTACGATTTCTTTGGGTGCTTTGGGAATAAGTTGGAGAAATATGTGGGTGAGAGTGGTTGTATTTGAGAATGGTATGCCTAGTATGGGCCAGTAGGCCTATTGCACTGTTCCTCCAATCTTATGTTCCATTTTAAGGATTATTTTTGAGTGATGGAGTAAAGGTTACATCCAGACTTCAAGACCCTAATGTAGTCTATAGGCTTTAAACTTCATTACCCAACTAATATTTTACATAAAATACATAATATTTTTTTTGTCTTTGAATCAGAAAGATATGTAATCAAATTCTCTTGAACAGGTTAACCGGGTTTATACAATACCGAGAGTTCCGACCTTGGCTGCGTAGCGACTTCGTGTACAAGATGCTGGGATACGCCAAGGAGTGTGATGCTTGTCTCAAGATCCTCCATAACATGTCCACCAACACCATCAAGGAGAAGAAACAACATCTCAAGGACAACAAGAACAAAACTGCACTTCATCACCAAGATGATGTATTGGGTAGGATTTTTTTTTTTTTAATTATTCTTAACATAAGACTTCTATTTGAAAGATGCGATATGTATACAAACATACATATATACATACATACATACATCACACACGTAAAGAAGCTAGAGAAAGTGCAAAGGTTTGCAACAAGACTAGTCCCGGAACTAAGGGGTATGTCCTACGAGGAGAGGTTAAGGGAAATCGACCTGACGACACTGGAGGACAGGAGAGATAAGGGAGACATGATAACGACATATAAGATACTGAGAGGAATTGACAAGGTGGACAGACAGAATGTTCCAGAGATGGGACACAGCAACAAGGGGACACAGTTGGAAGTTGAAGACTCAGATGTATCACAGGGATGTTAGGAAGTATTTCTTCAGTCACAGAGTGGTCGGGAAGTGGAATAGTTTGGGAAGAGATGTAGTGGAGGCAGGTTCCATTCATAGCTTTAAGAAGAGGTATGATAAAGCTCATGACGCAGGGAGAGTGACCCAGTAGCGGCCAGTGAAGAGACGGGTCCAGGAGCTATGACTCGACCCCTGCAACCACAACTAGTTGAGTACAACTAGGTGAGTACATACATACATTCACACTGCAAACAATCGTAAATAAGAGACCAAAAATGAAAGATAAGCCATAAAGGGAAGTGTGTGCTGAAGGCCTTTCACACAGTTGCCATCATTTCATCAGGAGCTATGAGATAAGAGGAACTGAATGGAAAATTCTCACAAATCTAGAGATACAGCCATTGCTGTGTCTCGTATATGGAGAGAAGCACTTCAAGATACCATTCAAAGGCATGCCATATGCCTGGCACCCCTCTGTCTGAGGGGACAAGAGATAAGTACAATTGTCAGAGATGTTTTATGGAATGAAATGGAAACTGAGGGTAAAGCTTATAAGCCTAACAGAGAACAATGTGAATGGAAACTCAAGTAAACAAGGAGACATTTAGGCTGGTAAGCGTCTTGTTCTTGCTGGTGATGTTGTTCAGATGTAAGTAGATGACCTGAGCACTTCAGGTGTGATGTGCCAAGGCTCAAACCATACCACGGGTGGGGTTAGAACTCGCGATCAGAGAGGCCTAAAATTACAGACCGACACGTTAGTCACTGGGCTAGCTGGCTTCAATAAGGTTCATCCAACTAGGTATATTTATACACCATAGGAAGGTTAGCATAGGCCACCACTGTGACCACAAATGCAAGTTTTTACAGACGAATCTCCAACTAGCGTGGCCGTGACGAACTCTAGCTCAAGTCCCCTCAAATCCGTGCTAAGGCACATTCTGAGGATCACTCCTCAAACACTATGGCGATCTATTGACACGTCTCAACAACTTGAAACAGACAAATACCAGCCATAATTACAACATTATAAATGTACATATTTATTTATGTGTGTTTCCATTTACATATTTATATCTGTATATATACGTGCAGGTAAGAAGAAGCGCCTGGCCTTCCTCGACCTCCTGTTAGAATACTCTGAAGAAAATCCAGAGTTCACTGAGGAAGAAATACGGAAGGAGGTAGACACGTTCATGTTTGCTGGCCACGACACCACCGCCTCAGCCACCAACTGGACTCTCTATAATCTGGGTCTTCATCCAGAAATTCAGGTAACATCTTTAGCATTAAGCAAAACGTAAACAATAATGGTTTAAAGTTTATTATTCATGTCATATACTTGCTAATTGTTTACTTTTACTCATATTAAGGTAATGAGTTCAATGTGTGGAAAGATTCGTAGTTATAGAAATGATAAGCATGGAAATGAGCTGAGTGAATAAATACTCACTGTTATATTCTTGGTGATAAGAATAGTAATGAGAAGTGAATATTATGTACCTAGAGTTGATGACTAAGACACATGTGCAACAACTGGGTATTACCTGTCAAATACAAAGGCAGCGGGTGTAGTATGAGGTGGTCAGTCCCTTAGCCTGGAGAAGAGTTCAGCTCCATGGTCTCGACTGCTTGATGGACTGATTTAATTATCATTTCATTACTACACCAACTGACTTTGTATTTGACTGAAGAAGCCCACTGTACAGGCGACACCTTCCAACAATAAAGATACCCAACTATCCATCACCAACTTGTCGTTATTTTATATAATTTTCAAGGTACACTTGCTCAATGTACGTGTGTCAGGAGAATTGATAGGTAACAGTGTAGTAAAGAAAGCGAATACCAGACTGAAGTTCCTGTACAGACAAGCACAGTGTGTACCTACTGAGGCTCGCAGGACCCTATGTCTAGCCCTTATACAATGTCATATTGACAATGTCAATGTCATATGGACAATGTCATATGGACAATGTCATATGGACTACGCTTGCTCTTCATGGTACTCTGCCTTGACAAAAAAACTGAAAGATAAACTGCAAATCACCCAGAACAAAATGGTAAGATTCATCCTATTAATTGTAAATGAATCTAATTTATATAAACCAAAAGAAATATTCATATTATTTTCAAAACTGCTTTTTAAAAAACATGGTTCTATTATATTCCTGTCGACCATGGACTTGCTTGATATAATTTTCTCAGCCTTTTTATCAAGCAAGTCGACAAAAATATAATAGAATAGAATCATATTTTATAAAAAGTAGTTTTGAAAATAATATAAATGTAAATTGGGTTCATTTATATTTATATATTTGGGAAGAATTTAAGGTAAATTTGATATTTTTTAGGTAGAATATAAGGTGTGTTTGAGGGATCACTGACTACCTACCTACATCATCATAAAAAGTCAGGTGTTGTTGGGTGGCAGCGAGGTGTAGTCTGGTCTTTATATGCCTTCCTGTTAACCTTGTATTTTTATAGTTCCTTGATAATGTGAGAAGTCACGAAAGCTCTTGGAATTTCATTATTTTTTCACTGTGGTTGTTCTGCATATTGTGATACCACCTGTTTACTGTGATCTTATTGCATATATATATATATATATATATATATATATATATATATATATATATATATATATATATATATATATATCAATAACAACACTGCAATAGCCAGGGGTCGAACCCATGCTGCTTTGGCATGGTGTTTTTGCTCAAAATGAGGGAGGCCAAAGCAGCATGGGTTCGACCCTGGATAGTGCAGTGTTGTTATTGATCAATACCACTCGTTCGTGGTTACAATAATATATATATATATATATATATATATATATATATATATATATATATATATATATATGTATGTGTGTGTACTCACCTAGTTGTCGAGTCACAGCTCCTGGCCCCGCCTCTTCACTGGCCTCAACTCGGTCACTCTACCCGCTCCATGAGTTTTATCATACCTCTCCTTAAAGCTATGTATGGATCCTGCCTCCACTACATCCCTTCCCAGACGATTCCACTTCCTGACAACTCTGTGACTGAAGAAATACTTCCTAACATCCCGGTGGTTAATCTGAGTCTTCAACTTCCAACTGTGTCCCCTTGTTGCTGTGTCCCATCTCTGGAACATTCTGTCTCTGTCCACCTTGTCAATTCCTCTCAGTATTTTATGTCATTATCATATCCCCTCTATCTCTCCTGTCTTGTAGTGTCGTCAGGTCGATTTCCCGTAGCCTCTCCTCGTAGGACATACCCCTTAGCTCCGGGACTAGTCTTGTTGCAAACCTTTGCACTTTCTCTAAAACTGTGGTCCGGGAAGAATATTGGGGTTGGGGAGCGGGAGCTCTGACGGGGGCCTATGAGGGGTTGCAGTGGGGGTGTGTGATGAGGGGGTGGAGGCAGAGTGCCCATAGGGGGTTGCTGTAGGGGTGGGGTTTGTGATGTATATCTCCTTTGCTCCCTAGAGTCCCCTCGTCTGTGACTGATATAGAAGTTCTTGATGTCATGGCTGTGCTGTCCTTTGGTTCTTTAGGCTGTTTCAGGTTTTATAGTTTCTCTTCTAAGCACTGTATCTTAGCTTCTGCTGCTGTGTCTTGTAGATCCCATTTCCTGCTCACTACAGCTATCCTCTCTTCCATTTTCTTGCCAAGCTCTTCTAGCTTTTTTGTGAGCTCTGCCTCCCAATCTTCCCTCCCAGGTACATCCACCAAACCCCTGGTTCTCCGCCCTGCTCTTTGGTAACCCATATTTTTTTTACCACAGAAAGAAGAGCTAATGTATTTTCAGGAGTGAGTGCGCGTATGTGTTAGTTACCATTTTGTCCTAGGCACATGTCGATTAGACACTAGGCCTGTTGTATATATGTGTGTGTGTGTGTGTGTGTGTGTGTGTGTGTAAGGAAACACTTCGAAATGTTTCTGCCCCGCGGGAATTGAACCCGGGCCCTCCGTACGTGAAGCGAGAGCTTTAGCCACCATGCCATCGGGGCGTGTGTGTGTGTGTGTACGTGTGTGTGTGTGTGTGTGTGCATGTGTTTGCATGTTTGTACATGTGCGTGGAGGTGGGAGACAGTGGCAGAGGGGGGAGAGATGGGGGAAGGACAGGGGGTGCAGGGAGAGAGGGGGAAAGGAAGTGAGGGAATGGCAAGGGGGGAGGGAGGGAGGGAGAAGATCGGGGAGGAGGAGAAGGAGGAAAAGGAAGATGAAAACAAAGAGGAGAGGGAGATAGAGAGAGGGAGAGAAAGAGAGAAAAGCTAGAGAAAGGGAAGGGGGGGAAGGGAGAGGGAGAGTAAGTTTATTCAGGTATACACAAATACATAGATTATCATACATAGCAGCATATGTGTAGAGAACCCAGATGTGATAAATGTGATAAATGGTTTTGAAAGGCAACAAGTTGAATAATTGAGACACTAATGCATAAGTGTCTCAGTTCTTCAACTTCTCGGTTTTCAAAACCATTTATCACAGGAATTATTTGTTGAGTGGTCCAAAAATCATTTTATTCCTGAAGTCGTCTTAGCCACAACAACCTCACTTTCAAGATCATCCTGACTCTTCATAATTCCCGTGATCATCCTGACCTCTTACAGCATTTGAACAGAAATCTCTGTTGTTGTTTTTTTGCCACCAAATACAAAGCACTAATACAAGCACTGGCTCAAGATGTAATAATGTCATGTATGTCCACACTGATGCAAGAACTGCTTGTAGAGCTTGATGTGTCAGAGTTGTGTCATATATCCTGTATTGCAGATGCTTTACCTCATGACAAATGTGCATCAAATAATGTTGCAAAATGAATAATAAATGCAGCCTGGACAAAAGTACGGACTAGTGTGGTGAATTATTTCACAGGATTTGTCTCAGTTGAGAATCAACCTGAGGAAATTGTTCATCTGGGAAGGAGACTGACGAGGACAGAAGTCCAGAGGATGAGGAAGAAGACCCTGCAGAGAAACAGTTAACAATTTAACAGTTACCAACCAGTTCCATGTTGCTGCTAAGTTTGCAGGGTTTTCCATAGACGAGGACCCTGACATATAGAAGTGCAGCTCTGAAACGGATGCTGGATCAAACAGTTATGTCCTACAATTAGCTGTAGAAAGTACTGCTGGGTAAAACACAGCAAAGATGCGTGACAATATTGTACTTTAGGGTTCTCATAAGTAACAGCTCTGTGTTGACCTCAGCCCAGCGAACCCCAGCCATCCACCCCATCCACTCCATCCACTCCATCCACTCCATCCACCCCATCCACTCCATCCACTCCATCCACTCCATCCACCCCATCCACTCCATCCACTCCATCCACTCCATCCACCCCATGCACTCCATCCACCACATCTAAAGCTCAGTACTGCCACACCACACCTCACCACAAGCAGAATTGACTTTCTTATGTTTTGTTAACATTTGGATTTTTAACCCGGAGGGTTAACCACCCAAAACAACCCAAGTCAGTGCTTCATCGAGGACTCAGTTTTATTTCCACTAGAATCCTTCAATCTTGTTTCCCAGGATGCGACCCCCACCAGTGAAGATGGTCCTCTGGGAATGTACTAGCTGGGACATCCTCCTCTTTTCTGCAATTTTGCAAGTGCCTGATGATGTGTTGATTGCAACATGAAAGGCCTAGAGCTATCATTCTACTCCATGGTTGTTTTGCATCCTGTATCGCTTGGTTTGCGCTATTTGCATAATATATATATATATATATATATATATATATATATATATATATATATATATATATATTATTGCCTGCACTCTGAAGGACGGGTGATAATGTTGCAGTTTTATAACTGTAGTGTAAGTGCGCCTCTGGCAAGGCAGTGGTGGAGTGAATAATGGTGAAAGTTTTTCTTTTTCGGGCCTTGGTGGGAAACGGCCGTGGAATCCGTCCACGAGGCAACTGTCAAGTGTGCCACAGGAAATGTGCACTCAATCTCTCAACTGGCAACATCCGTGCACACCATGGATGTCTAGGCTCCAGGAGGGCTCCAAATGGGAACAGCCAACAGGCCCTCCCAGGAGACAGAGCTGACAGCTACCCTGACTTCACCTCTACAGAGGACCTAAAATCTGCCATCAAATTAACATCCACCAGGACGCTGACACAAATCCCCAAAGCAGCTCGCCATCAAGCTGCCAGCAAATTCGCTGACCTCTTGAAGAAAGTCAACGATGCTCCTGCAAACAACGGATCCTGGCACAACCTATTGCTATTTGGCAATGCCTGTTTGGCTGTCCCACCAAGGAGGGACAAGTCACTAGTAACATATGTTATTGGAGCAATTAATGCATTCCCTAGAGATGACAACCTCGTTCGTCTTCCCTCCAGGGCGTCAAACACCCGCCAGGCAAATGTCAACAACAGGACACCTGACGCCTCAAAAATCAGGGCCCAAAATAGCAGAAAAATAGAAGAAGGTAATACTATTGGAGCACTGAGGCTTATAACCAGTGAGGATACCATAGATCCTAAGAACGTCATTACAGCACAAGCCCTGAAGTACAAACATCCACCCAGGGCTCCCAGTACCAACAGGGACCTCCCTGACATTGCAGCAGGTGAAGAACATTTAACCTTACTGGACGCTGATGTGTATAAAGCTGCTATATCATTTCCACAGGGCTCAGCAGGAGGTTTCACCGGTTTAAGGCTACAACACTTTAAACAAATGCTCAATCCAGCACTTGGTGAGGTTTCAGAGAGGTTGCTGTCTGAACTCACCAAATTTTCTAATGTGTGCCTGGCTGGCCGTGTCCCAGAGGCCATTACACCCCTTTTCTTTGGTGCCTCACTTTGTGCCCTCCGGAAAAAGGATGGAAGAATCAGGCAACACCCTTCGGCGCCTAGTCGCCAAGGCGTCCAGTACGAATGGTGAGTCAAGATGCTGCCTTAATGTTGAAACCAACTCAGCTCGGTTTTGGTGTTCAACAAGGCTGTGAAGCAGCTGCCCACGCAGCACGAGTATACATCAACAACATGTCCAATGAAAAAGCCTTGATCAAATTGGACTTTGCCAATGCTTTCAACTCAGTCAGAAGGGATGCTGCTCTCCAAGCAGTTTCTAGGCACTTTCCTTCCCTCTATCCCTTCGTAGAATCGTGTTATAGTGTGGCTTCTAAACTATTGTTTGGAGACCATGAAATTGACTCGTGTGAGGGTGTGCAACAGGGGGACCCTCTCGCCCCCTTTCTATTCTGTCTAGTCATCAAGAAAGTCACAGAAGCACTGTCCAGTGAGCTCAATATCTAGTTCTTGGATGATGGCACCCTAGCTGGCACTACAGAATCTCTCCTAGGGGACATCAGGAAAATTAAAGATATGGTAGAGAGCCTGGGCCTATCTTTAAACCCCACCAAATGTGAAATAGTTTCTACCAATCCACAGATGATCCAGAACATTAGGGCTGTTTTACCAGGGGCACGAGCCATTGATGCAGCCAACAGCACTCTCCTTGGTGCTCCTTTTGGGCCCAATGCCATCAACCTGGTCCTGGAAAAAAAAATCTCAGACCTCAGGACGATGGAAGGCAGGATGAAAGACATCGGTACACATGATGACTTCTACCTACTCACCAGGTGCCTGTCAATCCCAAAACTTACGTACTTTCTGAGATGCTCCCCAGCCTTCAGCAGCCCGAAACTCAAGGAATATGATTTTCTCCTCAAGACCATGCTAGAGAGTGTATTGAATCTTTCCCTCGAAGATGGACAGTGGTTGCAAGCCTCACTTCCAGTCAGGCTTGGGGGGCTGGGAGTACGCAAATCCTCCCAGATTGCCCTACCAGCTTTCTTATCCTCTTCCACAGCATCAAATGAGCTAATAAAACAAATTCTTCCAGACAACCTCAGTGATTCAGCAGGAATACAGGACCCCAGTTACACCAGTGCCATCACTGCTCCAACACCAAAACCTAGTGAAGAACTGGCCTACACACAGTCAAGCTGGGACGGCCCCATCACTGAAAAGATACTTGCCAACATGCTTAGGGCTGTAACATCAGACAGGGAGACTGCCCGTCTCCTAGCTGTGAGTGCACATCACTCTGGGGACTTTCTCCAAACAGTTTCCATTTCAGCCATGGGAACACGCCTCGACCCTTAGACCCTTCGTATTGCAGTGGCTCTGCGCCTTGCTGCCCCAATTCACACGGAATATACGTGTATTTGCGGCGATGCGCAAGCCGACCAATATGGTCTACATGGTCTTAACAGTTCCAAAACAAAGGGCTGGCATGCAAGATACAATGAAGTCAACGACATCATAAAGAGAACCCTTGCTACAGCTGGATGCCCAGCCGAGAGAGAGCCCCAATCACTAGCAGCCAACAATGCCCACAACCCAGCAAACCGCCCCGACGGGATCACCATCTATCCTTGGAAGAATGTCAAGCTCTTAGCATGGGATTATACCTATGTGTCGACACTGGCTGACACTTATATCCATCACAGTGTCGGGCGACAGGGAGGAGCTGCTGACCACAGGGAGGAGTACAAGATCGGCAAGTACAGGGACATAAGCCAACAGTATTAATTTGTCCCAGTGGGATCAGAGAACTTGGGATCATGGGGAAAAATGCAACACGTTTCCTTAAAGAACTGGGTTCCAGACTCATCGACACCACCAGGGACCCAAGGGCAGCCACTTTCATGTTCCAGCGCCTCAGCGTGGCCATCCAGAGGGGGAAATGCATGCTGTGTACTGGGCTCGTGTCTGGCTTCGGAGGAGCTGGAAGAGATTCATAATCTTTGATATATTGTACCAATGTATTCATGTTCATGTTTGTGTTTTCTGTCAATGTATTCTGTCTATTAATAAAGCACTCATTCAATATATATAGGGAGTGGTAGGAGAAGAAAATATTCTAACAGCTCCGGGGAGAACCTCGAGTTTTCCCTGAGGTACGTTTATTGTCTTCTCTGAGGATGAGGGTCCCCAGCAAGTCCTAGAGGTGGTACCTCCCTATATATATATATATATATATATATATATATATATATATATATATATATATATATATATATATATATATATATAATATGTAATGCGTATTGTTTGAAAATATCTTTATATAGCTGTCCTGCTTCACATTTAATATTTAAAGACCATTGTTTTCTCAACATTTTCCAAAGAGAACACTTATAATAATACTATTTCCTCCCTGGAATTTTTTAATTGCATTGTTACCATCCTTAATAAAAGTTTTCCCAACTAGACTCGAGTGCAGGAGGAAGTAGACGCCATCTATGGGCAAAGTGAGGACGCCATCACCCTGGAGGATGTCCGCCAGATGAAGTACACTGAGATGTGCATCAAGGAAAGCATCAGACTCTTCCCGCCTGTGCCCATTGTCTTTAGAGAGATACAAGAGGAAGTTGTCATAAGTAAGAATAATTTTTTATTCAGTTATGGAGGGAAGGGAATG
>WNWK01019379.1:0-37945 GCA_009830355.1 Cherax destructor
TTAAATTCCAAACACACATACAACGAATTTCCAAGAAAATCTCAAAGACAGTATGTATATTATCAAAGATACGCTATTATGTGCCACAACCAGCTCTCATTGCACTATATCACTCACTCATCTACCCATATCTCACCTATGGAATCTGTGAATGGGTTCAACAACAAAATCACCTTAGACCACTCATAACCCAGCAAAGGCTGTAGTCACACTGATAACAAATTCCCACTCTAGACAGCATACTCACCAATATTCAAAAGCCTAAAACTACTCACCATAAAGAACATTCACAATTATTCGTGTGCCTACTACATACATAGAACTCTACATTCTAATATAAACCCTCCGCTCAAAATTCTCCTCACCAACCTTAATAGGACCCATGACCACACCACAAGACACAGATCACTTTTTTATATACCCCGTGTCCATATCAACCTATGTAAAAATTCTATGCACATAAAGGGCCCCAGAAACTGGAATTCATTACCAGTAAATAATAAAATAACCTTGTCTGAAAATCAATTTAAGACTCTTTCAAAAACCACCTACTCACCCTAAACTAAATACTCATACTGTAAATTACTTTAAAACATGCTCAATGTTATTTTCCTTAAGATAATTTAAATTTTTACTATTATATTACCATCCTACTAAACACTTGTTACAATGTAATATTATCATATTGTAATTTAAACAATGTATTATCATCATATTGTAATTTGAACGATCTAATAAAACAAACTCACTCAATTTCTCTAATACAGTAGGGCCCCGCTTTTCGGCGTTTTGCCTTTCGGCGTTCCGTTCATACGGCGAGTTCAAATTATGACCAAAACTTTTGTATACGGCGAGCGGTCTTTCAGATACGGTGCGCGCCACCCGGTTTGTTTACATTTTCCATGAGCACATCTCTATTATGTAATAATCACTCTTGGGCACATTAAATGTCCAATTTTACGTCAATATTGACATTTTCATTAATCCATCTATGATATTTTCGTCAAAATTATACAAGAAACACATTACAAAGCATATAAACATGCTGTTTATATGCTATGGTGTTGCTGGGCTGAGGGAAAACATTACGTAATACTAATAATAATCACTCTTGGGAACATTAAATGTCTTATTTTATGTTAATATAGACATTTTCATTAATTCATCTATGATATTTTCTTCAAAATTATTTAAAAAACACGTTACATAGCATATAAACATGATACATACAACCACAGAATAAAAATTGACAAATATGAGATTTGTTTACCAAGTGACTTTGTAGAAGTTTGAAGAATTACGTTTTTTCTAGTCAAACACTGAGGGATAACTGTAGAAAAATATTCCTTTCATATGCCTTCCTGAAGACAGGGAAGCTGTGATTTCGTGTGTAGGCAAGGAGGAATAACATCTTGTAGGAGTGTGGAAGAGCCAGTTGTGGGTGTAGGGAAGTTCGTGAGGCAGTGGGTAGAATGAAAGGGGTAAGGCAGCTGGGATTGATGGGATAAAGATAGAAATGTTAAAAGCAGGTGGGGATATAGTTTTGGAGTGGTTGGTGCTATTATTTAATAAATGTATGGAAGAGGGTAAGGTACCTAGGGATTGGCAGAGAGCATGTATTGTTCCTTTGTATAAAGGCAAAGGGGACAAAAGAGAGGGCAAAAATTATAGGGAATAAGTCTGTTGAGTGTACCTGGTAAAGTGTATGGTAGAGTTATTATTGAAAGAATTAAGAGTAAGACAGAAAGCAGGATAGCAGATGAACAAGGGGCTTTAGGAAAGGTAGGGGTGTGTAGACCAAGTGTTTACAGTGAAACATATAGGTGAACAGTATTTGGATAAAGGTAAAGATGTTTTTGTGGCATTTATGGATTTGGAAAAGGCGTATGATAGGGTAGATAGGGGGGCAATGTGGCAGATGTTGCAGGTGTATGGAATAGGAGGAAGGTTACTGAAAGCAGTGAAGAGTTTTTATGAGGATAGTGAGGCTCAGGTTAGAGTGTGTAGGAGGGAAGGGAACTATTTCCCAGTAAAAGTGGGCCTTAGACAAGGATGTGTGATGTCACCGTGGTTGTTCAATATATTTATAGATGGGGTTGTAAGAGAAGTGAATGCAGGGTCTTGGCAAGAGGTGTTGGGCTAAAAGATAAAGAAGCAAATACAAAGTGGGAGTTGTCACAGTTGCTTTTGCTGATGACACTGTGCTTTTGGGAGATTCTGAAGAGAAGTTGCAGAGGTTGGTGGATGAATTTGGTAGGGTGTGTAAAAGAAGAAAATTGAAAGTGAATATAGGAAAGAGTAAGGTGATGAGGATAACAAAAAGAATAGGTGACGAAAGATTGGATATCAGATTGGAGGGAGAGAGTATGGAGGAGGTGAATGTATTCAGATATTTGGGAGTGGACATGTCGGCGGATGGGTCTATGAAGGATGAGGTGAATCATAGAATTGATGAGGGGAAAAGGGTGAGTGGAGCACTTCGGAGTCTGTGGAGACAAAGAACCTTGTCCATGGAAGTAAAGAGGGAATGTATGAGAGTATAGTTATACCAACGCTCTTATATGGGTGTGAAGCATGGGTGATGAATGTTGCAACGAGGAGAAGGCTGGAGGCAGTAAAGATGTCATGTCTGAGGTCAATGTGTGGTGTAATATAATGCAGAGAATTCGGAGTTTGGAAATTAGGAGGAGTGCGGGATTACCAAAACGATTGTCCAGAGAGCTGAGGAGGGGTTGTTGAGGTGGTTTGGACATGTAGAGAGAATGGAACGAGACAGAGTGACTTCGAGAGTGTATAAATCTGTAGTGGAGGGAAGGCGGGGTAGGGGTCGGCCTAGGAAAGGTTGGAGGGAGGGGTAAAGGAAGTTTTGTGTCGAGGGGCTTGGACTTCCAGCAAGCATGTGTGAGCGTATTTGATAGGAGTGAATGGAGGCATATGGTTTTAATACTTGACGTGCTGTTGGAGTGTGAGCAAAGTAACATTTATGAAGGATTCAGGAAACCGGCAGGCCGGACTTGAGTTCTGGAGATGGGAAGTACAGTGCCGGCACTCTGAAGGAGGGGTGTTAATGTTGCAGTTTATAACTGTAGTGTAAAGCACCCCTCTGGCAAGACAGTGATGGAGTGAATGATGATGAAAGTTTTCTTTTTCGGCCACCCTGCCTTGGTGGGAATCGGCCGATGTGTTAATAAAAATAAAAAATAATAATAATACTATCATTAACTCTAAAAATAGTGTGTTGCATGAGAATGGGAGTGTTGCTGTTTGTTTATTCTGTACTAACTTGTACAATGTAAGAGTACGTATTTGTATTGTGAGGTAATTATTATTATAATAAAAAAATTATTTTGAGGTAAAATTTTCACAAACTCTTACAAACATATGTGAATGAACTAAAAGTGGACACATATTAATCGCATTCATTTCGCCTGACCGAGTGATCACCCACTACCTGTTCAGTTTGTTTTTTCATCTTGTCTGAACTCCGTATCTCGTTCTCTCTCTCGTTTACTCTTTCGTTAACTAGTTGGCTCTCATTGACTATGGCGTCTAAGCTTAGTTGTGATAAAAAGAGGAGTCGTAAGCCTCTTACTTTAAGTGCCAAGTTAGAAATGATTAAACTGAGTGAACTGACTTTTTTGGGTTATCCTAGGTTCTCTACGCATATTCTGCTATGTATGATAATCTATGCAACTGTATTTGTGTATACCTGAATAAACTTACTAACAAAGTATGTGTTGATAGCAGAGATAGCCATCAAATACAGTTACATATAGCAGCATATGTGTAAAGAACCCAGGATAACCCAAGAGTGTACTCACCTAATTGTGGTTGCAGGGGTTGAGACTCAGCTCCTGGCCCCGCCTCTTCACTGACCGCTACTAGGTCCTCTCTCTCCCTGCTCCATAATCTTTATCATACCTCGTCTTAAAGCTATGTATGGTTCCTGCCTCCACTACATCACTTGCTAGACTATTCCACTTCCTGACTACTCTATGGCTGAAGAAATACTTCCTAACATCCCTTTGACTCATCTGAGTCTTCAACAAACACTCTTGCTAGGAGCTAATGCTGCTGGGGATTGCAAGTTAAAACCTATGATAATTTATCACTCAGAGAATCCTAGGGCCCTAAAGAACTATGCAAAAGGTAGCCTCCCTCTTTATTATAAATCCAATTCGAAAGCTTGGATGACTACTGATATTTTCATAAATTGGTTCACAGACTATTTTAAGCCTACAGTTGAGGCTTATTGCAAAGAAAAGAAAATTCCTTTTAATGTTTTACCCGTCTTAGACAATACCCTGCCACTCACCTCTCACACATCAATGTTAATACTTTAAGGTAAGTAATAAGTGTACTCTGTGTGTATCTTACTTTTTATTGTGTTTTTTAATGCCTAGTGCTATTGCTAACTTAATATAAGTTAATGTAAGCTTGTTGTCTGGCATTTATATGCATTTAGAAGTGGAAAAAAAATGGCGTTCTGCTTTTCGACGATATCTGCTTTAAAGCACTAGCCTGGAACCTAACCTGCCGTATAAGTGGGGCCCTACTGTATTATGCTCAAAGTCTATAAGCCATTAGATTAAGCTGCCCCTAATGCCATGGCATGTCAGTGGCTCTCCTTGCACTTCAATTTATGATTGTAATAACAATCATAAATTGTTAATATTTATTTCATTGCGAACTAGCAATGAAAAAAATATTTGTATTTATTTCCATTGTGATCCTTCAATCTTGACCCCCAGGATGTCACCCACACTAGTCGACTAACACTCAGGTACCTACTTACTGCTAGATGAACAGGGCCAGCATGTGTAAAGAAACATGTCCAATGTTTCTACCCTCGCTTTAGCCACCACGCCACAGAGCACCATATATGATAATTTATGATAATATATGATTATTTATGATAATGTATGATAATTTATGATAATGTATTACAATTTATGATAATGTATAATAATTTATGACAATTTATAATACTTTATGATAATGTATAATAATTTATGATAATGTATAATAATTTATGATAATGTATAATAATTTATGATAATTGATAATATATAAAAATTTATGAAAATTTATGATAATGTATAATAATTTATGATAATGAATGATAATGAATGATAATTTATGATAATGTATGATAATTTATGAGTATTTATGTGTACCTGAACCTCAATACATCCTTGTTAGATGAATGGGATAACAGTTGTAAGGAAACACACCCAGTGTTTCCACCCTTGCCAGGGATTGAACCACGGACAATCTGTGTGTGAAGCGAAAGCGTTGCCTACCAGGCCTCGGCCCACTCTACTAGGCCACGGGCCACTCTACCAGGCCATGGGCCATTCTACCAGGACACGGGCCACTCTACCAGGCCACAGGCCACTACCAGGCCATGGGCCACTACCAGGCCACGGGCCACTCTACCAGGCCACGGGCCACTCTACCAGGCCATGGGCCACTCTACCAGGCCATGGGCCACTCTACCAGGCCACGGGCCACACTTACTTAATGTTTACTATACAAGTTGAAGAATAAGATACTTGTACAACATTTGGGAATCTTTATTGTGGAAACTGCTTTGCCAGCAAGTGGCTTCTTCAGTTCAATACAGACAAGAATGGTGGAAGATGAGGAGTGAGGTAATCAGTCCCTCAGCCTGGAGTCGATGTGTTGGATGTATTGGACTGAAGAAGCCACCAGCTTGAGTAACATTTCCACAATAAATATTCCCAATGTTGCAAAAGTGATCACTTTCATAACACTTAATAATATACACTAATAATATACACTGTTGCCTCAATATAATAATAATAATAATAATAATAATAATAATAATAATAATAATAATAATAATATTTTTATTTCATTGCAAGTTACAAGTATACATAGTTATTGGTAGTTACAATTATAAAACTGTAATGCAAGGAGAGCCACTGGCATGCCATGACATTAGGGGCAGCTTATTCTAAAGACTTATTCACTAAGTACTTAATACTAGAGAAATTTATTGAGTTTATTCTAGTTATATATTATTTCAAATAACAATATGATTATACATAATATTAAAAAGACAATACTAGAGAAATTGGATGAGTTTATTCTAGTTGTATATTTTATTTCAAGTTACAATATGTTGATGCTATACTAGTAAAATAACAATTCTAGAGAAATTTATTGAGTTTCTTCTAGTTATATATTTTATTTCAAATGACAATATGATGATATGAAATTGCAACAAGTGTTAAGGAGGATGACAATATAAAACTGAGATTATCTTAAGTAAAATAATATTGGGTTTGAAAGTTTGTTACAGTATGAGTATTTAGTATAGGGTGAGTAGGTGATTTTTGAGAAGAGTCTTGAATTGATTTTCCGACAAGATTAACTTAATATTTACTGGTAATGAATTCCATGTGACCAACACAATCTGACTAACCTTTTATGCAGTACTGAGTCAGTAATGACACCAAGTAACAATATATTATAAGAAACAATGAGAGGGACTTCTTCTTCTTCTTCGTTGGGGTTTTATTGGGCCACTGACAGCCTAAGCCGTATCGAGCCCGACCTCTCGATGGTACGAGGAAGATTTGTTGCCCAAGGCTGGGCCATGAAAGAAAAGGAACAAAAGTTCCTTTGTAAATAGATAGAAACTTGAAAGTTTCCGATTAGGTCCGGTGGACCCCCTTGCCAAGCCCCAGCAAAGCAGGACCCCCCACACCCCCACCTGAGTAAAGCAACCGGCTTCCCACCAAAGACCGTTAAATAATTTTCCGCAGAGCGGAAAAAATGGAGCTGGCTAAAAGTAAGCCGATGAACAGGTGCCCCTCCTGTAGTGTGCCCGGCGGGCAAAATAGATGAGGACAAGCGTCCCAGAGAGAACGGGGGAAATTTGTCACTGATACTCAGGCGAGAGAGAGACGTCCACACCCGACGAAGGCTGGCGCAGAAGTCCAATGAGAGGGACTCCCGCCTTGTTGTTGTTGTGGTTTTATAGGGCCACTGACAGCATACGCCGTATCGAGCCCTGCCGTCCAACGCTCGGAGAAGGAACCTCGACCAAAGTGGAAGGATGTTAGATTAATAATTGCATATTATATGTCCCTAATGCGCCCTGAAGCCAGCAAGAATGTGCAGGTACAGGCCAATATTTCCTGACGGTCTGGAGGATCAAACCCCTCCCCATTAAGAAGGAGAGGTAGGGTTAAAGATTGCACCCCAAACATGTGCAAGGCCCCACGGAGAACAGTCCGTGCAGAGTGATAACATGGGCACCACAGTAGGAAGTGTTCCACCGTCTCAGGCTGTGAGGGACACCACGGGCAGTACGGAGAGTCCGTCATTCGAAGGTGGTGTAGATGAGCTGCCAGTCGTGAGTGCCCAACCCGGAGGCGAGTCAGTGCAACATCCACTGAGCGATCGGGATAGCGAGCCCAAGGGCAGGGGCCATTGAAAGATCGGACATAACTCAGTGCCGAAGTAGAGAGGGAGCGTATCAGTTCCTTCTGCCACAAATGACGGATTTCCTTCCAAACAGTCCTTGTGAAATCACTGCGCCCCAATGCAAGAGAGGTAATGGTAGGAAGTGCATGTGCGAGGGAGGCTGCACGATCGGCCACTTCATTGCCCCGAATGCCAACATGGGCAGGTACCCACTGAAGGGAGATGCTCCAACCTGGACTTCGCAAAAAACATAGGATAAGAGACTGTGTCTGTCGGACAAGGACGCGTAGGGACCGTGGACGGTCAGAACACAAAAGTGCTAGGGAAGATTGGGAATCAGAGAAGAGAACCAAAGGCTGAGGAGGGAGGTGAGCAAGGACAAAAACCAAGGCCTGATGAATGGCGAAGAGCTCTCCTGCTAGGACCGAGTGAGCGGGGTCTAACCGCCAGGTTTGACACAGAGAAAGATCAGCAAAGAATGCAGAAGTAGAAGGGGGGGGAATTTCGTGCTGAGCCGTCCGTGTAGATGGAGAAGGAAGAACCATATGTGACAGCACGATACTCTTCAAAGAGAATTGCAGCTATCTGGGGAAGTTTCCTGTTCCTAGAAGGCCAATTCAGGTGGATGTACTGTGTCAGGTCCATCCAGGGGGGACCGGGGAGTGAAGAGGGGAGGGAGTCACCAAAGGTGCAAGGAGTGAAAGGTAGGTCAAGGAACGTTGGGCCCTGGCCACAAAGGAAGGCTGACCAAACGTGGGGGGACGGAGGCTGCCTCCCACACTCGTGGGGAGAGGCAGCATGGGTGAGTACAAGACAGAGAGGCCATATGATAGAGCCGTAAGCAGTTCCTTGCCATTCTCATTGATGAGAGGGGGACCGGTGGTCTGGTGGCTAGAGCCCGGGTTCGATTCCCGGCGGATAGAAACATTTCGACGTGTTTCCGTACACCTGTTGTCATGTTCACCTAGCAGCAAATAGGTACCTGTGTGTTAGTCGACTGGTGTGGGTCGCATCCTGGGGGACAAGATTAAGGACCCCAATGGAAATAAGACAGACAGTCCTCGATGATGCACTGACTTTCTTGGGTTATCCTGGGTGGCTAACCCTCCAGGGTTAAAAATCTGAAGAAATCTTATCTTATCTTTATCCCAGACTCTGCTTCAATGGGAGTAGAGGGGAACGCCCCCAGCATACTGCGGATGGCCGAATTCTGGAGAATATCCAGACGGTGAAGAGAGGAGGAAGAAGCGGAGCCATACACCTCACTCGCATAGGTGAGTTTGCTGCGAACCATAGCTGTATAAAATTTAAAGAGGAGGTCTCGATCCGCCCCCCACTTAGTGCCAGAGATCCGGCGCATGAGTGCAGTGCGGCGTGCACATGAGAGGTGGAGGGCTATTATGTGTTTCCTCCACGTCAAGAGTGGTGCATACAAAGTGACACCCAACCATGTATGAGAAGAGACCAAAGGGAGTGGTGTCTGACCCAATAAAACAGATGGAAGAGTAGAGAAGCGTCGTCTAGTAAAACATAAGAGCTGGGACTTGGCGACACTAACCTCCAAACCCCAGGTGGCAGCCCATGATGTTATGCACTGTAGGGCATGCTGAAGATTTTTTTGTGCAGCCAGCAAAGTAGTGGCACCGTACATAAGGGCCACATCATATGCATACACCAGGGTATGCACGCCCTGTATGGAAGGGAGATCCGACATTAATACAGAAAAAAGGAGAGGACTAAGAACGGATCCCTGGGGCACTCCCTGGTATATAGGACGGGGTGAGGACATCGTGCCACCTACTGCAACCCGGAAGGTTCGCCCTTGTAAAACGTTGCGCATCCAACGGAGGGGGGCTCCTGCCAGCCCCATGCGAGCTAGCTTAAAAAGTATCGCTGTGTGGGATGCAGAATCAAATGCTCCACGCAGATCCAAAAAGGCAGCCGGAAGGAACTCCTGACTTTCGAATGAAGTATGCACTAACTGCACAAATTGAAGCAGAGTCGAGGGTGGATCGACCCTCACGGAAGCCACTCTGGTTTTCGGGTAAGAGGCCATGTTCCTCAGTCCACCATGAGAGACGGGTGGCCACCAGTCTTTCCAACACTTTACCCAAGCAGGGCAGTAAAGCAATGGGTCGGTAAGAATCTGGTTGGGTATTATCTTTGCCTGGCTTCAGAATCGGAACCAGGAGAGAGTGCTTCCACGCATCGGGGAAAACTCCTTGAGACCAGCTGGCATTGAAAACCTCCAGCATGGCATCTGCACAAGAGGGGGATAGATGCAGTAAGAATGAATAAGGTATGTTATCCTCCCCAGGAGAAGAATGGGAAGAAAGCTGGGAGAGTGCCCGCTGTAGTTCACGAGAACTGAAGGGAGATGCCAGCACCTGGCAGTCAACCTCGGGTACTACAGGGGGCAGAGGACCCCATTTGATCACCTTAGAAGGTAGAGGGGAGGGAAGAGCAAACTTAGGCCCAAAGAAACTAGCAAACAATTCCGCTTTATCCTGAGGGAAGAGTGGCGTTGCACCATCCCCAACAGGGAAAAGGAGCTTACAGATCGTGAGCCCAGCATAGAGTGGAAGAAACCCCATGCCCGGCTAGCAGAGGTGCGAAAAGAAAGAGAAGAACAGAAAGAAGCCCATGATTCACGTTTTGCATGGAGGAGTGTTCGCCGACATAAAGCGTCAGCCCTTCGGTAAGCCAACTGTAGAGCCCTTGAAGGTTGGCGCCGCCACTGTGCCCACGCCTTTCAATGGGCCTTCACTGCCCGGAGGCACTCATCATTCCACCACGGAACCCGGATGTGAGAACGGGAGAAGCTCCCAGAAAGACGAAATTAACGGGAACCTGCCTCTAACATGGCCCCTTGAAGGAATGCAATGGCATCGTCCAACAGAGAGTCTTGAGGCAGGCTATAATCAAAGAGTGTGTTACTGTAACTCGTCCAACTGGCCTGAGTGGTTTTCCACTGTGGACGAATTGCCATCACTGGCACTGTTGGGGCTCCATTGGTAGATACAGTGACAGGGAGATGATCACTTCCCATGAAGGAGGCTACAGAAAAAATGGCTGTAGTGAAATACCCACACCCAAGAACGAGGTCCAGGGTAGAAGCTCGCCCTGTGTAACGATCCACTTTAGTCTTCAATCCTGGTAGTGTGAGCAACGAAAGGGGAGATGCGAGGAGGACTTGGAACAAGGCCCTACCTGTGGGATTCATGGCTCCCAAAGAAATGGATGGCTCCCAGAAATGGTGCCTAGCATTGAAATCCCCTATGACAAGTGCAGAACCACTGAGTTGCCCAAAGTAATGGGTAAACTCACTCTGTGTTACTGACCTGCCCGGATTGTAAATCAGGAGGAAGGTGCACCACTGAGTGCCCAAGGCAACGCGCACAGCTAGAGTTTCTAACACCCCATTCTCATAGGCTCGGAGGGAAAGGATCATACTCTGGAGCCATCTACACACAAGAAGAGCTAGGCCACCACCACCCCTTTCAAGGCGATCCCGACGCTAAAAAGTGAAACCCGACAGCCGAACAGAATGACGAGGACGTAACCATGTCTCGGAGAGGCCCACCACGAAGAAAAATAGAGGAGTGGGAGTGAGTCACATGTGTGAACTAAGAAGCCCAATGAGGCGAGGGAGAACCGAGAGACATGCAGTCATAAAAGAGGTGCCCTGTAGGAAGGAGTGAAGCACTTCCTCCACCAAATGGAGGACAGGACGAAGAAATGAAGCCCAGGCAGGCGAGAGTGAAACATCGGAACCATCAATAGCGAAGGGTCCTGAGACAATGGCAGGCTGGGGATGAGGAGAAATGGAGGGGGAAGACTTCTGTGAGGAGTGAGGCACTGGGTCAGGCAAGAGGTCCATTTGGACAAGGGGGGGTACCAAACTGCGAGTTGATTTTGAAGCTGCACCACCTTGACGGGAGGATATGCGTCGTGAACAAGGAGGACCATGAGCAATAACTTCCGCAGTGGAAGCCGGATCTGAAGACACCTGAAGATGATGTTGCCCCGGAGGTGGGGAATCCTCTGAAGGTAGAGAGAGTTCTGCAAGAGCTGCAAAACGGTTTGAAACAGGGACATTAGTCCTCCCAGCTGTGGAGAACAGGTGGCCCGGCCACACTGGTGCTGGGGAGAAGCCCTTAGTGGGGGGGGGGCGCTGGAGACGAAGGAGGCAAGGGCTGATGAACTGTGACTGGCTTTACGGACCTCAGGCTGGAGTTACATTCATCAAGGGAAAGGGACTGGGACTATCAACCACCAATTTCCAAAACTCACTTTCAATAACCACAATTGACAGTCAACCATCTATAACCACTACTGACTATCAACCATCTATAATCACATCTGATCATCACCTCAGCTCACTATAAATTATCCATCACCATAACTTACCCCAACCATCCATCACCACAACTCACTACCAACCATCCACATTAAATGAAGGACTCACATGGGTCTAAACAGGTGTGAACATTTAGTATTTTATGTGAATGTTAAATATGTGTTCTATTCCAGATCTGTTTCTGATCAACATATTCATTGAATGTTCTGACCCATATCATCGTGTTCAGTACATGTTCTTTACCAGATCTACATTGTATGTGAATATAAAGTCAAGAAAATTTTCCAACCATCTCGACTTTGTTCAGAAAAACCTCTCTTGAATTAGTTGCTGGATTACGAAAATATTGTCTTAAATCTAGTAATTGCTGCTTAACACAAACTTCCTACATTTTACTCAAGGGTTCCTCACATTACTTCAATATGGTTACTCATAGGTACCTCATAACTTCCTGTATGGTTACTCATAGGTCCTTCACATTTTTCTTAAACCATCGAGTGGGTTTGATTTGTTTTTATGTTCATTTTAAACCTACATTTCATAATTGTTCCCCAAGCAGAGTAGCTGAAAAAATATCTTGGATGACAATCATAGTGTTATGTTAGGTCCACTACCACTAGTCAAGCTGTGGTGACCTTGTAGTTGTTTACTAAGACATACGTGACTTACAGGGAAAGATTTCTAACCTGCTTCACCATGTCAAGTGGAAAGAAAACACCAGAAAAATTAACAGTGATTATAAACACAGAGGAAAGCATTGATATGTGAACACTGAGCTTAGTGAGTTTATAAGATGTACTTGGTATCTTAATATGCACATTGGGACAGAAAGAAGAAACAAGTAATTTATCAACAATACGTACTCAACATCAACCAGCAATAATTTTAACTGATCATCAACCATCACTCACTACAACTCACATGCAAAACCACAACACAGTATCATCTATTCATAACATCTCACCATCACCAATCAATATCTTCAGCTTATCAAAGTTCATCACATATCTCCATCGACTATCACTGACCACAACTCACCATTAACATTAAATCATTTCAATTTACCATCAACCATCCATCACAACAATTCACTATCAATCTACCCTTACCTAAAATTTCCATCATCCTACACCATTACAACTAACTTTCAACCATTCATCTTGGCTCATCAACACACCATCACGTCAAGTTTAAAACTGCGTATCTATGGATGCCAAAGCCAGTGATGATTCTTTTCAAATCGCATGTTCTCTCTAGGATGGAGTAGTGTTGTACACTAACAACCCTTTTCAATGCAAGCAAAATTGCAGACCTTGAGAATATGCAGAGAACTTTGACTGCACGTATAAGTATAATAAATATTACGAACACAGGTGGAGTTTTGTGGCCTTCACACCTTCACACCAAGGTAAATATGAGGTACTTCGCTGTGTATTATAAAATGTGTATAAAAAATGCTCCATATATAATTTCAGTTTATAGGATTTGTTCTGAAACCAGTTGCTTATTATTATTGGTCAGTCAGAGTAGCCAGGACAGGAGCAGGTGAGGTGTGTTTTTGAGTCAGTACGAGAAGCACAGCAACTGGAGCAAGATGTACTAAGGTGTCACGGCTTGATGTTTGTGTAAGTAGGGATGGTGAGTTGGGAAGTAGGGATGGTGAGTTTGTGTAAGTAGGGATGGTGAGTTTGGGGAAGTTTATGCCACAGGTTATTTTATTGATTTTGGTGCTCTCATGTTTATCTGTAAGACCCTAGTGTGCAGGGACCTGTGTAGTGGAGAGTACTCGTGTGCAGGGACCTGTGTAGTGGAGAGTAATCGTGGAGTGATTTCCCTGCAGGTAAAGAGACCGGCAGAAGAGAAGGAAGGTTATGGAGCCTCCCTGTTTATAAATGTTTTTATCCACTAGTAGCAGCGTGCTAGTGAGCTAATGTGAGTACTGAGTATGGTGTATGGTGATTTTGTATGTAGGGCAGGTAGTATGTTGTATATGTAAGTTTAATGTTAATATATTATACCTTTATATATGTTAGTTTTTGTGCCCTTCCTGTTATAAACTACTGACTCCACATTTAATATGAAGGTACAAGCTGACCCTGCGTTGGTTTATGTGGAGTAATTTAAATGCCCCTAGACTAGACAGGTTGCTCACCCCTAGGAGCCAGGACTTTTATTTACGTTACGCAGTAAAAAGCGTAACATGAGGAACGAGCATCTGGTTCACTGGCTGGGAGGGCAGCCTATATGGGTGTGTGACATACGCTAAATAAAATGTGACGTACTCTTAGCATGCCACAATAAAGCACCTCAATTACTGGGAACGTTTGAAGTCACTTGACGTGTACTCCTTGGAACACAGGCGAGAAATATAAATTATCAACACCTGGAAAATCCTAGAGAGGGACTAGTCTCAATTCTGCACAAGGAAATCACTCCTAACGAACGCAAAAGGCTCGGCAGGTGGTGCAACATCATCCCAATGAGGTCGCCATGATTACGCTAAGTGTCAGGGGCCCAAGACTGTTCAACTGCCTCTCAGAATACATAAGAGGGATTAACAATAGACCACTGGTTGTCTTCAAGAGGGAGTTCGACAGACACCTAAAGTGAGTACCTCACCTGCTGGCTGTGGTTCGTACGAGGGTTTGCCTGCGGCTGGCAGGAACAGCTTGGTTGATCAGGCCCTAAATTATGTGGTGCACTATGTTGCACAGATATATGCCACAAAGAAAGTAAGTGATAAAAAAGACACAGTTGTAAAAACTATTGAATGAAGATATTTGTTTCACAGGTGAAAGTTCCTCTCTGCTGTTACGTGTTTTTTCACCACCATCGTTGTGTTGTGATGTGTATAAAGTCTGTCTGCTACACCAGAGTTAATAACACTGTTTGTAACCTGTTTACAACTAGTCAAGAAAATTTTGATCTCTAAAATTTGGATTAAAGTAAATTCAACAAATACCCGCTGTGAGACATACCTCTCTGATGTATATGATGATTATTATTATTTTTATGATTAGTAAGAATAATAATAATATTATAAGCATCTCTACGTATGTGAGTGTTGTGTCAGCATCTGGCAGGAGCAGAGTTCTTTACCAAAATAATTTTATTATCGCTATATTTATACTATTGTGCAATTAACTTAAATGTTCAAAGCTTGTCCTCAAACTTTGGAAATATTACGAATATGTTTATGTAGTTAAGCATAATAATATGAAATGCATCATAAATCATAATAAATACAAAAGAAATGCAATATTAATCAAGTTATAATGATCTTCATAGTCATTATATTACATTTTTGAAAATATTGTTACCAATATTTTCATAAATGTATTTATTGAATAAACTTGATGCCTCATTACTGTTATCTTTATTAATATTTTGTACTAGTCATATCGATAAATAAATTATGTAAAAATATATCCTATTGTTTATTGACGGTTCTTTTTATTCGTATTATAATAACAGATGGTATATTGTATTCTTGTTATAATTATTGATGGTTACTTTGCATTCTTGTTATCATAATTACTGATGATACTTCATAGTTTTGTTATCATAATTATCTGAGTTAAGATCTTGGTGCTGGAGTTGCTGTCACTCCTCAGATACTCTGTAAAGAAATACTCCTGGCAATGTTTTCTAATCCGCTTCCTACCAACAACAATAGACTGGCGTCTCAGAATGATCATAGTTTGTTTTATGATAGATCATTGTAATCTTACAAGAATATTTGCCATCTGAAAAATATTAGAAGTGAGTGATATTCATAATTAGAATGTTGTTGTATTTAACTAATAAGGACTGCAGGATGGTCATTTAGGCCGCAATCTACTTAGACCATTATGAGTTTATATGTTAAACACTGAGGTTACATTAAACACAACATAGTGGATCACACCGTTCATGGTGGCAAATATGGTAAAATATATTCACCTGAAGAGGGCTCACCTGTTAATGATTTCGGGGGTCCTTGTTTCAGTTTCCCAGACCAGACAACAGACCTCAACATTAATGGTGTTACACTAACGTTCACACATAACACTACATATAACAGTATCGGAGACATTAACAAAGAGGGGATTCTGCTAGTTGACTCTGCCCAGTGCGGTCACAGCAGCTCTGACTTCCGTTTGAAGTCTCCCTACGATCCCCGTTGGGGAGGGGAATTTCTACCTTCATCACGATGAGCTATGCAAATCGTGTCAAGATCAAACCCAACAGTGGCACTGTGAATGATTCATCCAAACTTGCTCTAGCAGTTGCTGTTAAGAGCGTGCTACAGGTGAAGTTCAACACCATATTGACCCTGAAAGAAGCATTTATTGTTGTCTGCAACGATGATGAAGATGCAGAGAAGCTACTCACTACAACAGCCACCACCACTCTCTATGAACGAGGATTTACTGTCATGTCATCTCCAGCTCTCAGGGCAAGGAGGACAGTTTTCCTTAAGAAACTTGATAAGCTTCTTACAGTTCAACCTATCGACAAACTCAAGACATCCATTGAAGATCAAAACTCATGGGCCACAGTGGAGAGCATCATGAAAATACCTACAGCTTCCTCCATGCTCAAGGTCACGTTTACCGACGTCAACATGGCTGCCACTGCATTAGCTGACGGTCTTGCTGTATATTATTACTTCGTCAGCCCCACCTGCATCGAAGCTGAGAGATTCCACTACATTTCTCACTGTTGGACCTGTTACTCTTATTCACACAACACCAGCGACTGTCCTGTGAAGGAAAAGAAGTTTTGCACTACATGTAGTAGTGAATTACATGATTTTAGATCATGCACCGCCGCTGCTCCACCAACACCATCTTGCCTCAACTGTAAAAGCAACGATCACCACACTCTTGCTGCTAAATGTCCCACTCGTAAAGACATTCTGAAGAAGACCCAAGAAGCAGCACAGAAAAAGTCATCTTCAAAATCACCCACCTATGCTGCTATTACAAAACTACAAGCTACCACAACTAAAATTCTCCAAGCTTCCACACAACCTACTACTACCACCATCGCACCTGCCAGTGACCCAACCACCATCTACTACTGTATGGTCTATGCTCATATGCATAATGCTGCTGTTCCTGGGACGTTCAACACCTCCATCAACGAACTCTTCAAATTAAACAACATGCCAGAGTTCAAATTCCCAGATTCTCCACCATCTTCTGTGATACTCAACAATTCCCAGCATATTGTCGACATTACTTTACCTCCTGGTGGCTCAGCTGATGCTCCACCACCAACACTAGCTAATACTGACGTCACGCCAACAACAACCAATGAGGGCTCACCACCTCCTCACACCTCTACCAAGAACCAATCAGCTAACTCCTTGCCAGTCTCGCCACAACCACCTTCCACCAATGAGAAGCCTTCATCTCAATCAGAGACTTCGTCTACAGAACATGTCCCCGCCACCGCTGCTGCTTCTTCTACCACCAAATCAACTACTCCATCCACCTCCAAACCAATGTACCAGCACATGCAATACGACAATGTCAAATTCTATACCACAAAACAAGTCAGCAAGGTACTGCCATACTCAGACCTTGCTCAGCACCTTGAAGATGGGACTGTAAAGTTCACCCGCCTCAATAACTCAACTGCTACCTTAAACAGGATACTCTACAACCTGCGAAATTACGCTAAAACAGACCCCATGGGTGCCTGCCTCGCAACCCAACTTTCAAGAACAAAATTCAATGATCTCTGCTCTGGCTCTGCTGAGTAAACTACACTATGACGACAAAGTTCCCCTGCACTTTGCTATTTAGCTAAAGCTGGGGTGTGGCTCCAATCGACCCTAATACAGCTGCTTTCTGTGCCCCTCCCGCCACCGCCGCCTGCCAGCCTCCTGCAGTCCACCTACACCCGTCTCATCAGCTGCTACAACTCGCCCCAGCATCACACACACCGATCAACAACGCCTGCAGTTTCTCTGCACACGTCGCCCAGAGTGGACGTGCCACTCACCTGTATATTCCCTCCTCCTACCCTTACCCAACCTTTTCCCATATTTCTATCCTTACCCATCCTTCTTCTATCCCAGCTTACCGACGCTCAGGTCATCAAGCTCCAAGCTCCACCTAATTATGACCACACCTAACTTGGACCTCACCTAACTATGACTACACCTCACCTGACTAGGACCACACCTGACTATGACTTCACCTAACTATAACCTCACCTAACTATGATCACACCTAACTATGATCACGCCAAAATATGATTACACCTGACTTATCTATGACCACAACTGACTATGACCTCACCTAACTGTGACCACACCTATAACCACTCCTCATCTTCTGACGACTACTTCTGACTATGACCACACCTGACTAGACCAGTTAGAAAAGACCAAGTTTGCACCCAGCAAGATCACCGGAAGGGGCCAGAAACCGCTAACCTTGGAGGATGAAACAAAATGGAGAACCTGGGGAAGTGAGGGAGTTCATCTGAGGGAACACAGATGGAACTAGGGAAAACACCAAAAAAATGGAAGTGTGGAAGGGTTGACATCTGGGGGCCCACGGATGGAGACCTGGAGACATGACCCAAATGATAATCAGAGAGAAGGCAAGAGAAAGTTGGGCGTACCTTAGAAAAGTGGGAAAGGGAGAATACCTGAGGGGACACAGGTGGACTCCTGGACACATGGACCTGAGGGAAGCCCCAAGATGGTAGAGTGCGGAGGGATGGGGACCCTAAAGACGAACCACAGGCCTCCACGTGGCAGGGTCTGGTAACTCAGGGATAACTGAACCTGAGGCTGACAGTGGTCGCAAACTATTCTCGTAATTAATAGGATGTAATTAATCGGGATGTAAGAAAGCATTTTTTAATCTCAGGTTGAGTAATGAAATGATTTTAGGAGACACAGCTTCAAAAGTAGATATGATAAGGTCTAAGAGGCCAAAAATCAGTGAAGCCGATCCCAGTAATCTAGGAGGCAAGACCAGGAGCTAAGTCTCGACCCCTGCAAATACAATTCGATTCAGTGATGACGGAGATAACAGGATTATTGAGTAGTTAACAGTAGTTGAGTAGTCGAGAGCAGCCAGTGAGATGATGGCAGAGTGAAGGTAAACGTAGTCTTTAGGTGTCTCCTGAGATGGTAAATTATATTTTCTAGCTGATGAGATGAGGACATTTTTTGAGATAAATGAAGATTTGGAAAAGATACTAAGACAGAAAGAGAGAGATTTGTTTAATTATTTAATTATTATTTCTGGTTTCTCTTTAGCATTCTTTAGCCACTGTATTTCACTTATCTTGCTTCCACATTCTTAGATCTCTCACTAGCGTTTTCTTTTAAATTCTATAATCACAACTAGTGCAATACTGAATCTTAATATTTGTTCCATTATAACTTAATACTAATCATAGTAACTTTCCAACCAGTTCTATTAGCTAGTTAAATAATAAATCAATTACACTGTAAAGATATATCCTAAACCTCTGTGACTTCTATTCAAAAGTCTGTTAATCCAATTAGCTAGAAAAATCAATTGATCAGATATCATATCTTTAAGTCTAGCATTATTCATTGTTCTTAATCTTTTTAGAATCACACTCATATATAAACTTTTGTTTAATTAATTAACTTACTCAGGTGCTAACTCAGGTGCTATTGTTTTAGATTCTTATTAGCTGTAAATTGACTACCTTAGCTCATTCTTTTCATTTTTATAAACATATTCAACGTACTAACTCACGTGCCAAGAAATCCTTTTGCATTGTCCTATTCTTAGGTCTACTTGTGTTGTTCTAATTTTAAGTTTAATTATAGAATCACACTAAATCTTATGATTCCAAACATTGATCCTGAAATCAACCTTCTATTAAATGACTTACATGAACCTAACAACTGTCATTACTACACAGCAGAACAGGCTAAAACACTACTCAAATCCAACAATAACATAAGTATCTTTAATTACAATGTCAGATCTTTAAGCAAACATTTTGATGACCTCACTGCATTATTAAACTCACTTCAGGCCAGTATGTCCATCATTGCTCTCACTGAAACATGGTTAAAGCCTCATACTACAGATATCTATACCATTCCTGGTTACACAGCCATACACAATTGTCGGCCAGACCAACAAGGAGGTGGCACAGCTATGTTCTACTCAGACCAGCTTGAATGTATTAACAATACTTGCACAAGAGATGAACATGGAGAATATATAATAGCTAAATTTAAATCCAAATATCTACAAAAACCTCTCACAGTTATAAACATCTATAGATTACCACAGTCAAACATTCAGCAATTTAGTGAAAAATTAGGAAGTATGATTACTGATGCACACATGAACAAAGACCACTTAATCCTCACAGGCGACTTCAATATCAACCTCCTACAAGATCAGGACCCACTAGTAACTGAATTCACAAACACTATGAGCAACTGCTTGCTGCTCCCGACAATAACAAAACCTACGAGAATCTCTGAGACCTGTGCCTCTTTATTAGACCATATCTGGACTAACACCATATCCCCATTAAAATCAGGCATAATCACAGACAATACCACTGACCACTACCCGACCTTTCTCATAAAAAATCTCGGAAAATTACCACTAGAGACTACTAAAGTTACCTTCAGACTACATAATGAGACAGCTATAAATAGCTTTATAACAGCTATGACAAACATTGACTGGCAAACAGAAATAGACAACTTCCCAGATACTGACTTATGTATTAATAATTTTCTTAAAAGACCCAATACCTCTATAATAAGCACTGTCCTAAAAACTAAACAAATCACAACTAAAAGATTAAATAGTCCCTGGCTAACCCCCAGCATACTCAAGTCCATTAATATAAAGCACCAATATGAAAAACAGTACAGAATGGGACAAATATCAAGAGAACAAACAAAACGCTACTCATCAAACCTAACGAGTCTGATAAGAAGGTCAAAAAACTGTACTATGAGACAGATTACATAACTTAAAAGGTGATATAAAAAGACCTGGAAAACCCTATCTGAAATTCTAGGAACAAAAAGATATCCACAAACAGAACAATCAAACTAACAAAACCAGATGAACCCCTACTCCCACCTATTGAAACAGCAAACAAACTCAATGATTTCTTCTCCACCATAGGAAAAAAGCTGGCAAGCAAAATCCCAAGTTCTAATACTCCACCCTAACGACTATCTCACTGGCACCTATCCGAACACACTATTCCTAGCCCCAACCAACCCAATAGAAGTTTCACTTATAATCAACACATTAAAAACAAAGCAGGTGACCTAAATAACTTGCCACCTTATATATACAAAAAGCCTCTCAAGTTCTCTCACCAATTATTGCAACACTTTTAACAAATCCATTGAATCCTCTACCTTCCCATCAATACTCAAAATAGCAGAGGTCACCCCAATACATAAGGAGGAGATCAAGCAGACCTGAATAACTACAGGCCGATATCTAACTTACCCCTTCTCTCCAAAATCTTTGAAAAATTAATTCATAGACAAATATATTCCTACCTCACCTCCAACAACGTACTCAACCACTGTCAATTTGGATTCAGGCCTAATAAAAATACAAATGATGCCATTATACACATGTTAGAAATAATTTACACCGCCCTTGAGAAAAAAGAAATCACAGTGGGAATCTTCATTGATTTACGTAAAGCTTTTGATACAGTTGACCATGATCTATTACACTTAAAATTATCGCACTATGGTATAAGAGGACACTCCTAAACTACCTAAAATCATACCTTAGCAACAGAAACCAATATGTGTACACAAATGGAGCTAGCTCCACGCGCAAACTATTACCGTAGGTGTCCCACAGGGAAGTGTTCTTGGCCCACTACTCTTTCTCATTTACATTAACGACCTACCAAATGCATCTCAACTACTCAAACCCATACTTTTTGCAGATGACACTACATACGTTATCTCTCACCCAAGCCCAGACACACTAGCCAACACTGCAAATACTGAATTGCAGAAAATATCTACCTGGATGATGACCAACAAACTTACTCTCAATATTGATAAAACCTATTTTATCCAGTTTGGGAACAGAGCTACAAACGCACCACTTAACATAATGATAACGGGTCCCCTATCGCAAAACTCACAGAGGGAAAATTCTTAGGAATACATCTTGACAGTGGCCTCAAATTTCAGACACACATACAACAAATCTCCAAGAAAGTCTCAAAGACCGTGGGAATACTATCCAAGATACGGTACTATGTTCCACAACCAGCACTCCTTACCCTATATCACTCACTCATTTACCCCTACCTCACCTATGGAATCTGCGCATGGGGCTCTACATCAATAACTCATCTCAGACCACTAATAACACAACAAAAGGCAGCAGTTAGAATGATAACAAATTCTCACTCCAGGCAACATACTCCACCAATATTCAAAAACCTAAAGTTACTCACCATACAAGACATCCATACTTTTTACTGTGCCTATTACATACATAGAACACTCTATGCAGATATTAACCCACCACTCAAACTTCTCCTTACTAATTTTAACAGGACACATGACCATAACACTAGACACAGATCACTCCTCGATGTTCCCGTGTCCACCTAACACTATGTAAAAACTCAATGCACATAAAGGCACGAAAATTTGGAATTCATTACCTGTCATTGCCAAAGAAACCCTACTTGTACCCCAATTCAAAACGATGCTAAAAAACCACCTTCTCACCCAAAGCTAATTGCTCCATATCAACCATTCCCAGCAAAGTAGAATAATCACTTAACGTAAAACCTGACTATTCAAGTCAATGTAATGTATGAATGAACGAATGAATGAATGTAAAACCTGTTATGAATAATACTTACTTAGCTAATTATTCCCACAACACTTACATTATAATGACCACGTAAACTAACTGCAATGCAATTAATTGTTTTAAATTGTTATTTCACTCAATTAGTTGCATTGCTGCTATAAATTGCTACAATTAATTGATATGTTCAACTTATATTCAAACTTTATAACTTAGATATGCAACTTTACTTATTTTATAAATTATCAACCATAACCATAACCATAGAATTGATGAAGGAAAAAAGGTGAGTGGTGCATTGAGGTATCTGTGGAGACAAAAAACGTTATCCATGGAGGCAAAGAAGGGAATGTACGAAAGTATAGTGGTACCAACACTCTTATATGGGTGTGAAGCATGGGTTGCAAATGCTGCAGCGAGGAGGAGGCTGGAGGCAGTGGAGATGTCCTGTCTAAGGGCAATGTGTGGTGTAAATATTATGCAGAAAATTCGGAATGTGGAAATTAGGAGAAGGTGTGGAGTTACTAAAAGTATTTGTCAGAGGGCTGAAGAGGGGTTGTTGAGGTGGTTTGGTCATTTAGAGAGAATGGATCAAAGTAGAATGACTTGGAGAGCGTATAAATCTGTAGGGAAGGAAGGCGGGGTAGGGGTCGTCCTAGAAAAGGTTGGAGGGAAGGGGTAAAGGAGGTTTTGTGGGCGAGGGCTTGGACTTCCAGCAAGCATGTGTGAGCGTGTTAGATAGGAGTGAATGGAGACGAATGGTTTTTGGGACCTGACGAGCTGTTGGAGTGTGAGCAGGGTAACATTGTGTGAAGGGATTCAGGGAAACCAGTTAATTGATTTAGTTGGACTTGAGTCCTGGAAATGGGAAGTACAATGCCTGCACTTTAAAGGAGGGGTCTGAGATAGTGACAGCTGGGAGGGACTTTTCTCAGCTGTAGTATCTGAGCTCCTCTGCAAAGACAGTGATTATGTATGAGTGTGGTGAAAGTGTTGAATGATGATGAAAGTTTTTTCTTTTTGGGGATTTTCTTTCTTTTTGGGTCACCCTGCCTCGGTGGGAGACGGCCGACTTGTTGAAAAAAAAAAAAAACTTTTTATTATTTTATTATTATTATTGCTTTAATTTGTTTAATCTGATTTAATTAATTTTATAATGAAGACAAAAGTACAAAACTATGTTCAAATTTCATAGCTTAAATACTCACCTTTACTCATTGTATACTATCTACAAAAATTCTTACAATTTAGTTTTAAGTTAATTTTAAGTCTGCCCAAAATGCCCTGCATACTAGGGGCTTTTGGCATGTACACCTCATGTAATCTCAATAACCAAATGTAATTCTTTGTATCATGTCCAAATAAAAATATTATTATTATTATTATTATTATTATTACAGTGATTTTCACTTTACAGCCGTAGCCTGGAACCTAACCCACTATATAATTGAGGCCCTCCTGTATACTGATTATACTTTTAGTGTGACTGTTTTGATATATAATAAGGCTTAACTAAAAAGACATTGGGCATAAAATGAATGATCTAATGCACAGTAGTGACCCCAAACTGAGTAAAACCTGAAATGCAAAAAAAAAAAAAAAAAAATTGTAATTCACATTGTTCAGCAAGACGTAATTTGCCATCACAAGGTAAGTAACCTTCAATTTCACGGCTTCATATGTCCATAAGTATTTACCCATTATTCATTCTGTTTTAATACCAACAGAAAAATGAGATTTTTTTTTCAGAAGTCTTTTTTTTTTAAATTGTGACAGAAGAAGCTTTTAATTTGGTTAACTGACAATGAAAGAGTTAATAATACAGTGGACCCCCGAGTTTCGTAAAAACTTCACTCCTGAAGTCTGCTCAAGTGCCATTACCGAACGAATTTACTCCCTTAAGGAAAAATTTCACGTAGGTTAGTCTATTTCAGACCCCCAAAAATACACTTCCACAAGAACTTACAAAATTATACTTACATAATTGTACGATTTCCGGGGTATTCGTTAACCGAGGGTCCACTGTATAGTGTTTTTTTTTTTTAGTTTAACGACTTTAGGGTCTGTGCCGGTGTTCTACGCCATGAGCTCAGCTCACTCGGATATGAGAGAATGGGTCAATGTGGTAAATGTGCACCATATAAAAAAAATCCTGCTGCACGCAGTGCATAATAAGAAAAAAATGTGACCATGTTTTTGTTTAAAAAAGCGACTTTACGGTGTATTTTCATATTGTTTTTATTGTTGTATTCACGGTTTCTTGGTCTCATTTGATAGAATGGAAGATATGTTACAGAAATAGAGATGATTGGTTTTAGGACAGAAAATAGTTTTTTTTTTTTATGTAAGCTGAGGACAAGTTTCAGATTGGGGGTCTGGACCCTCAAAGGGTTAAATATGGAAAGTTAGTTATGTGTTTTCTACATGGGGAAGTGGAACAGAATTCTTCCTCCGTAAGCCATGCGTGTCATAAGAGGCGACTAAAATGCTGGGAGCAAGGGGCTAGTAACCCCTTCTCCTGTATATATTACTAAATGTAAAAGGAGAAACTTTTGTTTTTCCTTTTGGGCCACCCCGCTTCGGTGGGAAACGGCCGACGTGTTGAAAGAAAGAAAGTTATGTGTTTTAAATTCTGTTTCTATACATCCTTCAAGGGAGGTTCCTTGATTCAAGTGAGGAGCTCCTCATCTAAGGAATTGGATCAATTTTCCATTTCCTTGGATTGAACCTGATTGCTTACCGTTCCCCAGGTGCTACATGACTACTACAAGTTTAGCATTGCCCATGAATGTAATAATAATAATAATGTATTTAAATACATTAGTTTATAAGAGTACATAATCAATGGTATTGTTGTACTGTACACTGGTATACAGTCACCAGCATTACACAAGTACACTAACAGATGAACCTGATTCTTCTTGCAGTGCATCATATTCGGTACCATTCAAAGATTTAGAATTACAGTACTACACTTACCGGTAAGGAACGCACCAATTATTCTCCTTTAACTTTGTGCCACCCACACAAGTGTTTGACTCAGGCTAATATACACAGTGTCAAGCACAGCTGTTAATGTTCTCAGCACAGCTGACAACATTAACAGCGCCTAATTTAACTGCATTACCATATGCTTCACATGCTGCAGTATTCTCTTAAGCTTCATTATTGTATCACTCACGCTAAATTGTTTCACTGAAGACAAGTTCACATTGTACAGAACAGCTGTTGCTATTTTAGGCAAATTTCACAACATGAAGGCAGCATCATAGCTTTAAGTAGTCTCTTATGCACTTTGCAAGCACCACAACCTTAGAAAATATTAACCCTTTCAGGGTCCAGAGGCCAAATCTCAGAGTGACAGCCAGGGTCCAAGAATTTTCGAAAAAAAAAAATTCTTACAGAATTAAAGATATTTTTTTATAGGTAATAAAACAAAACAAAAATTCCGATCAGTACTTTCCAAGATATAGAGGCGTGAAGTTGACCCTCAGTGAGTGGGTGGTGGCAACATCGGCGACTTCCGTAAAGTCGCATTTTTTTTTTTTTTTTCTTTCTTTTCTTTTCTAATTTTTTTTTTTCAGTAACGTTTGTGGCCTGTGAGACCAATGTAATGCATAATGTATATATCTACACTCGTTGTATTCAACACAATAACTGCATTAATATTTTCATCATTATTTTGTTTACAGTACAGTGGTACCTCGGTTAACGATATTTTTTCGTTCGAGAATGCTGTTCAAGTGCCATTACCAAACGAATTTATCCCCATAAGGAATAATGTAAAATAGACTAGTCCTTTTAGACCCCCAAAAATACACTTATAAAAGCATTTAAAAAAATAAACTTACATAAAAGGATGAGTTTGGGGACCATCGTTAACCGAGGTACCACTGTAATTGTTTAAAACAAAAAACATGCAAAAATGTTGTATATTAGTAATATTCTATTATATATTTACATATGTTCAGTCACTGGACATGTTCCTGGAACTGCTACTGTCTGTGAAAGTCTGAAAGAAGGTGCCATGCACAGTGGTGTCTTACTCATCTGTGGACCAATATGATTTTTATATTATGCTTATAGACATGAGGCATAAGCATTATTGTTGCAAAAAAACAAATACATTTCAGCCACAGTTGTCTCCTTCCACTGGTGGATGACGATGCACTTTGTCCTGGACCTGCTGAGTCAGCGGCTTGGGTCCCAGTGTGGGCTGGTGCTGCATGCTGCACGCTTGCATGCTGCATGCTTGTGGCACCACCACCACCTACTTACGCATGTGGTCTATCCATCCCAATTGTAGCCACATCATTGTCACTTTCACTGTCTATTCCAGATGTAGGGCCACGGGATGTACTCAGTCCCCTTGGAATTGCATATAGTACAGGGTACCATATGGTACAGATACAGGGACCCCAATGGAAGAAAATCACTCTGACTTTTTTTGGTTATCGTAGGATCTTTACACATATGCTGCTATGTATGATAATCTATGTAACTGTATTTGTGTATACAGTAGGGCCCCACTTTACGGTGTTCTGCTAATATGGTGATTTCAAATTATGACCAAAACTCGCTATACGGCAATCTGTCTTTCTAATACGGCGCGCTCCATCCGGTTTGTTTACATTCTCCTTGAGCACATCTCTCTGTTATGTCTGGAAACTTTCCAAAATTTCAAGTGTTTTAAAGTTATTGCATATTTTATATGTGTTCTAATAATAATACTTTTCTACCTGTACCTAAATATACAGTGGACCCCCGAGGTTCGGTCATAATCTGTTCCAGGAGCTAGACCTTAACTCGAACTGTTCGAAAGTTGAACTCTTATTTCCCATAAGAAATAATGTAAATACAATTAATCCGTTCCAGACACCCAAAAATATTCACAAAAAAATAATTTTGTAAAGATTAACTATACTTTTACATACACAAAACAATTATAAATACAGTGGTACCTCGAGTTACGATGGTCCCCAAAATCGCCCTTTTATGTAAGTTTATTTTTTTAAATGCTTTTGTAAGTATATTTTTGGGGGTGTAAAAGGACTAGTCTATTTTACATTATTCCTTATGGGGATAAATTCGTTTGGTAATGGCACTTGAACAGCATTCTCGAACGAAAAAATATCGTAACTCGAGGTACCACTGTATATATAGTAAAGTAATAAATTTATAATTAAACATTTAAAATAACATTTACTTACCTTTATTGAAGAGACTTGCTGGCATCTGGAAGATAGGGAGGGGAATCCCCCTCCAAAAGGACTTCAGGTAACAAGTCCCTCTCTGGGGTTACTTCCCTTCTTTGTCTTTTAATGCCACTAGGACCAGCTTGAGAGTCACTAGACCCCTGTCCCACAAAATAACTGTCAAGAGTCCTATGTTTCTGGCGCCTCATTCCACATTGAACAAATTTCCTTAATCTCTGAAGAAGGCACCTCCAGTCTATCTTCCTACTCTTCATATTTTTCTACTATCTCCTTCTTCAGTTCGATGGTGTTCCTCACTTTCTTTACCACAGGGGTGCCACTAGGAAGCTTCTTTGGACCCATGGTGAGTTATTTCACAGTGACAATCACTAAACCTGCAATAAAACACAATAAATTTATTGTGAAATATTTGAATGAGCACGCTGGGTAATGTTCTCTCAATGGTAAACAAAGCTAGACTGGGCTCACGACGCCTGCGCGTTGAGGCACACAAGCGCGGGCAGGCGGACAGGTCTGGTACCCGAACTGATAGTAGGGGAAATGACCGGTTGGCGGGGAAAAATTGGACCGAAAAAAGCAATCGAAACTTGGACTGACCGATACTCAGACCGACTGCAAGTTGGGGATCCACTGTACTTACATACTGTGCGGGCGTGCAGGTACACATTAAAATCACTAAGAGTGTCCCTCATGTCTTAATGCCATAGTAATACTAATAGTACTTAATAATCACTCTTGGGCACATTAAATGTCTTATTTTATGTCAATATAGACATTTTCATTAATCCATCTATGATATTTTCTTCAAAATTATATAAGAAACACATTACATAGCATATAAACATGCTATGTTTATATACCGGGCGGAGGGAAATCATTGTTTTATCTGGTCCAGCACCAAAGAAAATGTGTATGAATCTGCGTATGGCCCAGTCACTCCACTTTTGTTTACAATTCTTGGCATGAATTATTCATTACTTCTCCCTTCATTTATGATGGCATATAAAGGTAGTTGTTAGAAACAAGTAAATTCAGTGAACAAGGTACAGTGGACCCCCGGTGTTCGTAGTCATCGGAGTTCGTAATATTTGGTGTTCGTAAATCTTTTTCGTAAAAATATTGGCTCGGTGATCGTAATTCCCTTCGGTAATCGTCATTCGTCCCAGACGCGTATGCCCGGCCAGAGCGGCCCAACACACCATTCACAGTCAGTGTGCCATTGTTTATCAGTGAGTGACAGTCACCCCACTCGTTCATATGATACATTTCATCATTATTCCATTATTTTTAGTGCTTGCAACTGCTAAATAAGCCACCATGGCCCAAAGGAAGCTCCTAGTGCCAGCCCTTTGGTAAAGGGCTGAGAGGGGAGAATGTGTCTTCTTAACCCTTTCATGGTTTTTGACGTACTAGTACGGCTTACGCGCCAGGGCGTTTGACGTACTAGTACGGCTTACGCACCAGGGCGTTTGACGTACTAGTACGCATAAATTCTAGTGGCTTCAAATCGAGGGGGAGAGAGCTGGTAGGCCTGCATGTGATAGAATGGGTCTATGTGGTAAGTGTCCGCAGTAGGAAAAAATTCTATGCTCCTGCATTGCATTGTGGGAGTGGTAATTCAGTGTGCCTTTGTCACCAAGCCATGCGGTAAGGAATACCTCACTCCGGCAGTGTGAGTGGTGGGTAAGGCAGTGGAGAGGGGGGTAAGGCAGTGGGAAGGGTGGGGAAGGCAGTGGGGTTTGTGTAAACAACATTGGCTGGCTAGCTGGCTGGGGCTGGCTAGCTGTGGCTGTGGCGCTGGCTGGCTGGCTGGCTGGCTGGGGCTGGCTGGGGCTGGCTGGGCTGGCTGGGGCTGGCAGGCTGGCTGGCTGGATGGCTGGCTGGCTGGGGCTGGCAGGCTGGCTTTCTGTTGCTGGCTGGGGCTAGCGGGCTGGCTAGATGGCTGGCTGGGGCTGGCTAGCTAGGGCTGGCTGGCTGGGGCTGGCTAGCTAGGGCTGGCTGGCTGGGGCTGTTAGCTAGGGCTGGCTGGCTGGGGCTGGTGGGCTGGCTGGTGGGTTGGCTGGTGGGCTGGCTGGTGGGTTGGCTGGTGGGCTGGCTGGCTGGGGCTGGCAGCTGGCTGGCTGGCTGGGGCTGGCAGGCTGGCTGGCTGGGGCTGGCAGGCTGGCTGGCTGGGGCTGGCAGGCTGGCTGGGGCTGGCTAGCTGGGGATGGCTGGCTGGGGCTGGCAGGCTGGCTGGCTGGCTGGAGCTGGCTGGGGCTGGCTGGCTGTCTGTCTGTCTGTCTGTCTGTCTGTCTGTCTGTCTGTCTGTCTGTCTGTCTGTCTGTCTGTCACACAGGTACACATAAATACAATTATACATAGTGTAAATTACTTAGGATAACCCAAAAAATCCAGACTGGCAAATAATATGTATCGACTCAGATGTGGCAATGTTGGTTCACTAGTGACTGCCTCTGAGACAAAGAGAGACAGAGACAGAAAGAGAGAGACACAGAAAGAGAGAGAGACAGAAAGAGAGAGAGACAGACAGAAAGAGAGACAGACAGAAAGAGAGACAGACAGACAGGCAGGCAGATAAAACAGTGAAAACAAATAAAGAGAAGGCATTGTACCCTCATTTGTCAAATGTCATCACTCATTAGTTTGGTGATAAGCCGAGGCTAACCAGTCACCCCTGGCTGACAGGGAGGCAGGCAGGGAGCCAGGCAGGGAGGTGGGCAGGCGAAGGCAGTGTACCTCATCAAATGTCATCACTAATTAGTTTAGCTGATAATAATAAGATAACAGGACCCTCACCCCTCATCAATGTCACTGCTGTAATTATATTAGTGATAAGACTGACACACTTACACCATGCTTCAATAATTATTATTTTATTATTATTATTATTATTATTATTATTATATTCTCCCGTGCATCCTAGGTAATTTACACTATGTATAATTGTATTTGTGTTCCTGTGAGATTGAGACAGCCAGTCAGTCAGATAGCCAGTCAGCCAGCCAGCCAGCTGGCTAGCTGGTCAGCCAGCAAGCCAGCCGGCTGGCCATCCATGCAGCCAGCTGTTCAGCCAGCCAGCCAGCTGGTCAGCCAGCCTGCCAGCCAGCCAGCTGGTCAGTCAGCCAGCCAGCCAGCCCGCTGGCCATCCATACAACCAGCTGTTCAGCCAGCCAGCCAGCTGGTCAGCTAGCCAGCCAGCCAGTCAGCCAGCCAGCCAGCCAGCCGGCTAGCTGGTCAGCCATCAAGCCAGCCGGCTGGCCATCCATGCAACCAGCTATTCAGCCAGCCAGCTGGTCAGCTAGCTAGCCAGCCAGCCAGCTTGTCAGCCTGCCAGCCAGCCAGCCAGCTAGCTGGTCAGCCAGCAAGTCAGCCGCCCGCAGCCAGCCAGCAGCTGGTCAGCCAGCAGCCAGCCAGCCAGCTGTCAGCCAGCCAGCCAGCCAGCGCTGGCATCCATCAGCCAGCTGTCTCAGCCAGCCAGCCAGCCAGCTAGCCAGCTAGCCAGCAGCCTGCCAGCCGCTAGCTGGTCACAGCAAGCCAGCCAGCCGGCTAGCCACCACCAGCCAGCTGGTCAGCTAGCCAGCCAGCAGCCAGCTGTCAGCCAGCCAACTGCAGCTAGCCAGCCAGCCAGCCACTGGTCAGCAAGCAGAGCCAGCCCAGTCGGCTGGTCCATCCATCCAGCCAGCTGGTCAGCAAGTCAGCCAGCCAGCTGGTCAGCCAGTCAGCCAGCAGTTATTGTGTAGTATATAAGGAGTGTATACAGTGGTACCTCGAGTTACGATGGTCCCCAAAATCGCCCTTTTATGCAAGTTTATTTTTTTAAATGCTTTTGTAGGTACATGTATATTTTTGGGGGTGTAAAAGGACTAGTCTATTTTACATTATTCCTTATGGGGATAAATTCGTTTGGTAATGGCACTTGAACAGCATTCTCGAACGAAAAAATATCGTAACTCGAGGTACCACTGTATATACAAAATATAGTTTATATTGGTCTCACAGGACATAAAAGTTACTTGACAAAATAAAATTTTAAAAAATAAACGAACAAAGTCTAAATAAAATAAATAAACTATTACCAGGTGACAGGCAGTCGGCAATGTTGCCGTAAGATGTTCACTTTCTGTCAACTTCAAGCCTCTATATCTTGGTGACTATTGATCGCAAACAAAAAAAAAACTTTTTAGCCTATTAGATTTAAAAAAAAAAACTATTATTTCATAAGAATTTTTTTTTTTTTTTTTTTTAAATTTCTCAACCCTGAGAGAGAGTTAAGAATTGAGGTCTCGACCCTGAAAGGGTTAAGTGATTCAGTGATTCTACGATATGTTATGATACTAAAGCAGCAGGAGTTGATAAAGGCTATAGTGCCAGCCAGTCATAAAGTGTAGCATTAGCAGTGTAGCAAGTAAGTTAAGCCATTAATCGATAGAAAAATGACGACACGAACTGACGCTTCATTAAGGCCATAGGCCCTGACTATATCCACCACACGTGAGCCACTCTTAAGCTTACAGTAGACCCTCATTTAGCACGAATTTATGTTGCATGTTATGGGTATTGCACGATTGAAGAATTGCGGCACATTCTTATCTAACACGACGTAAAACTGATATTACACGGTTCGGCTGGAGGGGAAATTTTTTTTAGCGCGCCTTCGCCCGTGGTGGGTTAAACCATTGAGTCAGTGGGGGAGTCTTACTACCATCTCCTGCCACCCTCACCCACCCACGCATCCCTCCCAGCATTCAGTTTGGTTCATACGCGTGCAGGACAACAATAATCGGGAAGCTCGCTGTGTTTATTTACATACATTTTGTCATTTTCGTTGCATTTTGATAAATCTGCCAAGCAATCATGGCACCCAGTAAGCATACAAGTGTTCCAGCAAGTGACAAGAAAAGGTTTAAGCGTTCAAGTCTAGGAATTACAAAGAAAATCGAGATATTAGATAAGCTTAAGAGTGGCTCACGTGTGGTGGATATAGTCAGGGCCTATGGCCTTAACGAAGAGTCACTTCGTACAATTAGGAAGAATGAGGCGAATATACGAGCTTGTGTAATGAATAACCCAAAATGTGACCTCATGAAAAGAATGACACGTAGGTCCCAACAAGTAAATAAAACAGAAAACTTGTTGCTTGAGTGGATTGAACAGAAAACAAAGAAAGGTGTACCACTTAATTTCCTCTTAATTAGGGAAAAGGCCTTACAGTTGTTTAAAGCAGTGTGTGATAAGGAAGGAAAGCCTGAAAATGAGTGTGTGTTTAGCCCAGGCTGGTTCCATAACTTTAAGTTGCATAATAAGTTACATAATATTAAGTTTTCTTGTGAAAGTGCTTCAGCTGATCATACAGCAGCAAGTAATTTCCCTGCTGAATTTCAGGAACTTATTTCTGAGGGTGGCTATGAGCCACATCAAGTGTTTAATGCTGATGAGACAGGTGTTTTCTGGAAGAAAATGCCAACATGAACTTATATCAGTCAGCAAGAGAAAAGTGCACCGGGCTTCAAGGCAGCAAAGGATCGCTTCACCTTGCTCCTTTGCGGTAATGCGTCAGGTGATTTCAAGTGTAAGCCCATGGTTATTTACCGCTCTAAGAATCCTCGTGCTTTGAAAGGTGTGGATAAAAACACCTTGCCAGTAATTTGGAGGTCAAACCAGTCAGCATGGATGACAGAGGAAATATTTATTGACTGGTTTAAGCATCACTTTATTCCTGAAGTCAAGTTTTACCTGCACAGCAAGAACCTTGCATTCAAGGCTCTCTTCATTCTTGATAATTCCCGTACTCATCCAGAAGCTTTGCTGGATGTGACCCCACATGTAAAAGTTGTATTTTTACCTACAAATACAACATCTCTGATTCAACCACTGGACCGGGGAGTTATTAAGACATTCAAGTGTAACTACACGAAAAAAGTTATAAAAAAACTAGTTGCATCAATGGACTCTGACTCCAACCTGGCAGTACCAAGCTTCTGGAGTAAATTTAACATTGCAGATGCCATCAGCTATGCTAGAAGTGCATGGAATGAAGTGCCCCAATCAACATTAAATGCAGGCTGGGGAAAGTTATGGCCTTCTGTAGTTAATTCTTTCAATGATTTCCCTTGCTTGAGAGTCAGGTTCAGGAAATTGTTCAGCTGGCAAGGAGATTACCAGGTGATGGTTTTGAAGATATGAATGAAGAAGATGTGAATGAACTCTTAGAAGATGATGATGATGAAGACAGGAGTCCAGAGGAAATGTTAGCAGAGTTCGATACACAGATACAAGGGAGGGAGATAACAGAAGAAGATGAAGAAGAACCTGAAGAAAAACAGTTAACATTGCAACAGTTATGTGAGCAGTTCCATATTATTGGTAAAGTTGCAGACTTTTTCACTGAAGAGGACCCTGACAAAGCTAGAAGCAGTGCTTTGAAACGGGGTCTAGACCAGCTGATGATGCCTTACCGTCAGCTGTATAATGTAATGCAGGGTAAAAGAGCCCAGAGATCCATTACAGAATTTATGCACACTGCAATACAACTATCGACTTCAGTACAAGAACCTCTACCATCCACTTCTACCGACAACCAACAACCATCCACCTCAGCCCAGTAGGGCCACACCATCCATATCCACTCTCTTCACAACCATCCACAAACATCATTACCCAAAATTTAAGGTAAGAAATACTATTATTTCTATTGCATTTGTAGCCTTAAGCAGTAATATATCATGACAATGAACTACAATTACATATTTGCCTTCAGCTTTTGCAAGATCTGTCGGTCTAAAAAAAACTTGTTTGGCTTTTTGGGGACTTACAGGAACGTAACCCTATTTTCCCATAAGTTTTTTTTATTTATTTAACACGAAGTTTTCAGGAACGTAACTACCATGCTAAATGAGGGTCTACTTACATTGTTAATGCTACACTTTATCGCTGGCTGGTGCTATAGCCTTTATCAACTCGTGCTGCTTTAGTATCGTACATATCGTAGAGTCACTGAATCACTGAAGAAGACACATTCTCCCCTCTCTCTTCCTCCTTCACTTTGGTACTTTGCTTCAATTTCTTTCTTCAATTCTATTGTGTTGTCACTTTCTTTACCAAAGGGCTGCCACTATGAAGTTTCTTTGGGCCCATGGTCTACCTGGAGTCTACCTGGAGAGAATTCCAGGGGTCAACGCTCCGCGGCCCGGTCCGTGACCAGGCCTCCTGTTGGACCAGAGCCTGATCAACCAGGCTGTTACTGCTGGCCGCACGCAGTCCAACGTACGAACCACAGCCTGGCTGGTCAGGTACCGACTTTAGGTGCCTGTCCAGTGCCTGCTTGAAGACAGCCAGGGTTTGTTGGTAATCCCCTGATGTATGCTGGGAGGCAGTTGAACAGTCTTGGGCCCTCACACTTATTGTGTTGTCCCTCAACGTGCTAGTGGCACTCCTGCTCTTCTTTTGGGGGGATGTTACATCGCCTGCCGAGTCTTTGCTTTCGTAGGGAGTGATTTTTGTGTGCAAGTTTGGTACTAAGCCCTAGAGAATTTTCCATGTGTATATAATGATGTATCTCTCCGCCTCGCTCTAAAGAGTACAGGTTTAGGAACTTCAAGCGTTCCCAGTAGTTGAGGTGGTTTATCGCACTTATGCGTGCGGTGAAGGTTCTCTGCAAATTTTCAAGGTCAGCAATTTCACCCGCCTTGAAAGGTGCCGTTAGTGTGCAGCAATATTCCAGCCTAGATAGAACAAGCGATCTGTAAGTGTCAACATGGGCTTGGCATCCCTGGTTTTGAAGGTTCTCATTATCCATCCTGTCATTTTTCGAGCAGATGCAATTGCTACTTTGTTATGGTCCTTGAAGGTGAGATCCTCTGACATGATCACTCCCAGGTCTTTGACATTAGTTTTTCGCTCTATTGTGTGGTTGGAATTAGTTTTGTACTCCGATGAGATTTTAATGTCTTCACGTTTTCCGTATCTGAGTAATTGAAATTTCTCATCATTGAACTTCATATTGTTTTCTTCAGCCCATTTAAAGATTTGGTTTATGTCTCCTTGGAGTCTAGCCGTGTCTTCAACTGTGGACACTGTCATACAGATTCGGGTGTCATCTGCAGAGGAAGACACAGCACTGTGGCTTATATCCCTGTCAATATCTGATATGAGGATGAGGAATAGGATGGGAGCAAGTACTGTGCCTTGTGGAACAGAGCTTTTCACAGTAGCTGCCTCAGACTTTACTCTGTTGACTACTACTCTTTGTGTTCTACATGTTAGGAAATTATAGATCCATCTACCAACTTTTCCTGTTATTCCTTTATCATGCATTTTGTGTGCTATTACACCATGGTCACACTTGTCAAAGGCTTTTGCAAAATCTGTGTATATAACATCTGCATTCTGTTTATCTTCTAGAGCATCCAGGACCTTGTTGTAGTGGTCCAGTAGTTGGGACAGACAGGAGCGGCCTGCTCTAAACCCATGCTGTCCTGCAGTGCAATGGTGGTTTATTTCACAGTCACAATCAATAAACAAGCACTAAACACAATGAATTTATTGTGAAATGTAATGTTCACTCAATGGTAAACAAAGCTAGACTGGCTCACGGCGCCTGCGCAGGGAGGCGGACAGGTCTGGTACGCGGACCGATAGTCGGGGGACAAGGCCGATTGTCGTGGAAAAATTGGGCCAAAAAAGTGATCGAAAGTCGAACCGGCCGATACTCAGACTGGACCGGAACTCGGGGGTCCACTGTATACACTTGGGGTCCCAGCTTTACCACGGGATTTCATTACTCACACTAGTGGAAACTAGAAGTCTAGTGTTCCTAGAGATTGTTAGTATAATTAAAGAGTTATGAATGCAAGATAGCTGCTACTGCTTTTTTGTTTCTCAGCGGAGGAACTGCATACACTGCGGTGCCCCCCGTCATGTTCACCCACTGGATACTTGTCACAATCTGAGGCTCCCAGCTTCCACATCCCTTCCATAGGGAGGATTTGATGACATAAGGTCTACAAACTTCAGATGCCAGTACAGTGGACCCTGAGTTTCGTAAACTTCACTCCCGAAGTCTGCTCAAGTGCCATTACCCAACGAATTTACCCCCTTAAGAAAAATGTCACGTAGGTTAGTCTATTTCAGACCCCCAAAATCTTTTCCACAAGCACTTACAATATTATACTTACATAAATGTATGATTTCCGGGTTTATGAAACCTCGGGGGGCCACTGTATTTGCAACAAGTTTCATCTAAAGATACTGTTTCCTTCAGGTCTAGAAGTTGGAGCACTCCTAGCTTTATTATATCAAGTAGGAAGCAAATTTTTTACAAATTTTTAATGGTCTTGAGAAGCAGTAGTTCCCTCAGGCTTCCACTCATGTGTACAAGTGAGCAGATATTCTCGTAATGAGAGGTGTGTTTCATGACACCTTATGCTCTAAACACATTTCTGATTGAAAACGTGTATGCTGAGCTGTTTCATATTGAGATGTGAGAACCAAGAAACTAGATCGTCCCCCTCCCAAAAGGAGGGGGAAAATGCCACCTTTATAAACTGGAGAATTCCTCTACAAGAACTATAAATTGTAATTATCAGAACATAAAAATTATATAAAAAATAGAAAAAAGGTATATCAGCAACATTTTCAAGCAGTAGGACTCCATGTTGCTGTCAGGTGAGCATCAATGCCAAATTTGCAGCCTTATATCTTGGTAAGTACATATTGACCTTAAAAAAAAAATTTTGTGGTCTTATTACACAGAAAATTGCCCTTTTTTTATTTTTTCAAAATTGAGTGCTAACAGGGGAAAAATAGATCCATGTTTGGACAGTTTAAGGGTTAAATGTCATATATTACGTTAATATAGACATTTTCATTAATCCATGTATGATTCTTTTTCAAAATCATATAAGAAATGCATAACATAACATATAAACATAATACTACACCCACAGTAGAACAAATTGACATAAATATGAATGGTAAAGGCGGGTTGTAGGGTATGGGAAAAAAAAATTTTTCTTTAGTCCAACATCAGAGAAAAATTTACAATAGTATTACTGGGGGAACTGTAAAATTTTTTCTTTGTATGTCTT